>PVKS010008940.1:0-66063 GCA_004027875.1 Aplodontia rufa | reverse complement strand
TGTTATGATTTTTGCTGTTAATTACTAGGGTCATGACATCATGGTCTGATAGGATATATGGAATAAAATCTACTTTTTTATATTTGCTGAGATTTTCTTTGTGAACAAGAATATGATCTGTTTTGGAGAAGGATCCATGTGCTGCTGAGAAGATGGTGTACTTAACCAGTCTGTGGTGGAATATTCTGTAGATGTCTGTTAATTCTGTTTGATTTAGAGAGTTGGTTAGACTGGTGATTTTTTTTTTTTTTTTTTTGCTTTGATCATCTGTCTGTTGGTGATAGAAGAGTATTAAAGTCTTCCATTATTATTTTGTTGAGGTCCACAAGTGATTTTATGTAATGGAGTAATTTTTCCACATAGTTGGGAGCATTGGTGTTTGCAGATTATATATTTTCTATGGCTATATCTTCTTTTTGTTTCGTTTGCATTACTAGGATGTAGTGGCCTTCTTTATCTCTTGTTATTAATTCATCTTTGAAGTCTAATTTGTGCAATATAAATATTGCAATTCCAGCTGGAAGGCCTTGTCTGGGTCAGTTGAGATGATCATATCATTTTTGTCTTTAATTCTGTTTAAGTGATGAATCACATTTATTGATTTGCATATGTCGAACCAACCTTGCACACCTGGAATGAAGCCCACTTGATCATGATAAAGTATCTTCTTAATGAGTTTTTGAATGCAGTTTGCTAGAACTTTTTTGCATCATTGTTCATCAGGGATATTGATGGGTCTGTTGTTTTTGATATTGGTCTGTTGTTTTTTATTGATGCATCTTTGTTATCAGGATTATGGTTGCCTCATAAAAAGTGTTTGGAGAGTTTCCTCATTTTCCATTTCTTGGAATAGCTCAATAAGGAGAGGTGTTAGCTTCACCTTTAGATATGGTAAAACTCAGCAGGGAACTTTCAGGTCCTAGGCTTTTCTTCTTTGGAAGGCTTTTAATTGCTAATTTGAATCTGTTCCTGTTATTATGCTGCTTAGGCTTTCATTATCATCCTAGGTCAGTTTGGGAGTGTTGTATTTGTTTAGAATTTGTCTGTTTCCTCCAGATTATCCAATTTAGGAGCATGTAGTTTTTCAAAATAGGTTCTGATAATCCTTTTGGTTTCTCTTGGGTCAGTGGTGGTCGCTCCCTTTTCATTGGTGCTTTTATTTGCTTCATTTCCCTCCTTTTATCGAGATTGGCTAGGGGTTGGTCTGTTTTATTATTTTTTTGAGGAACCAGCTCTTTGTTGATTCTTTTTGTGTGTGTGTGTGTGTTTGAGTTCATTGATTTCAGCTCTATTCTTGATTATTTCCTGTCTTCTGCTGGTTTCGGGATTTGATTGTTCTTCGTTTTATAGGGATTTGATGTGGAGCATAAGCTTATTTATTTGAGAACTCTCTTGGTTTTTCTTGTAGGCACTCAGTGCTGTGAATTTTCCCCTTAAGATTATATTCATGCTGTCCCAGAGGTTCGCTTCCAATAATTTCTTGATTTCTGCTCTCATGTCTTCTTGGATATATTGTTCATTTAATAGTGTATTATTCAGTCTCCATGTATATGTGTGTTTTCTGTTGTGATTTTTGCTCTTAATTGCTAGGATCATGGCATCATGGTCTGGTAGGATATGTGGGATACTATCTACTTTTTTATGTTTATTGATATTTGCTTTGTGAACTAGAATATGATCTAATTTAGAGAAGGATCAGTGTGCTGCCCAGAAGATGATAAACTCAGCCAATTTTGGTGTGGAATATTCTATTGATATCTATTAAGTCCATTTGATTTATGGAGTTGTATAGGGTGGAGATCACTTTTGTTTGTTTACTTTGATGATCTGTCGGTGATAGTGGAACATTAAAGCCTCCCAGTATTATCATGTTGGATTCCATAAGTGGTTTTATATATCCTGTAGTATTTTTTCCACATATTGGTAGTGTTGGTATTTTGAGCATAACTATTTAGTATGGTTAAATCTTTCTGATATACTATTTCCTTTACTATGATGTAGTAACCTTTTTATCACTTCTGATTAAATTTTGGTTAAAATCTACTTTGTCAGATATAAGTGTTGTAACACAGTTTGCTTTCTTATGCCATAAGCCTGGTTGATTTCTGTCCTTTCACTGTCAATCTGTGGATGTTTTTGGCTGTAAGATAGGTCTCATGTAAGCAGCAGTCTTTTGGATTATGTTTTTGATCAATCTGCTAATCTGTGTCTTTTGATTGGTACGTTGCGACCATTTACATTTAGTGTTACGTGGTTTTGGTTCTTAGTTACTGTGTTTTATTAGTTCTGTGTTGTCATGGTTGTCATTTTATAGCATGTACTTTTATTGAATTTCCTCTGTGTTTTGTGGATTGTTTGCTTGTTCTTCTATCTATCTGGAGTTTATCTTTTAGAATTGTTTGTAATGCTAGTTTTCTGTTCATGAATACTACAAGTTTGATGTTATCATGAAATGTTCTTATTTCCCCATCAAATTTGAAACTGAGTGTTTCTGGGTATAGTATTCTCTGCTGAAGGTTTGGTCATTCAGACTTTGAAATATCTCCTTCCAGCGTCTTCCTGCTATAGTCTGAGTTGAAAAGTCAGAGGTGGCTTTTATTGGTTTGCCTCTGAATGTGATTTAGAATTTCTCTCTTGCAGGTTTTCATATTGTTTCCTGATTTCTGTTAATACATTTTGAATATGATGTTTCAGTGAGACTCTTTTTGATTAGGCCTACTGTGTGTCCTCTACATTTTCTGGATGAGCATATCTGACTCTATTTTAATGTGGGAAAATTTTTTTTAACTATTTTGTTGAGAATGTTCTTTATGCCATTTGTTTGTGTTTTGATTTCTTCTTGTATCCCAGGTACTCTTAGATTCTTTCTTCTGTTTTCATCCCAGACATTTTGAAAATTCTGCTCATGCTTTGTGAGGTTTTTTTTCTCTTGTCATCATTGTGCTCAAGCTTCCTCAGCCTGTCCTCATTGTCAGAAGCTCTTTCTTCAAGAGCTAAAGTTGTTTTCTTTACAATTTAGTGTTTTATTAAAATCTTCCATCCTTCCTATGATATGATTGACTGAAGATTTTATCTGTTACTTCCTTTTCAGTATGTTTGTTTTTTTGATAATAGAATTTTTCATCTCTTGAGTTTTCTCACTTAGCAGTCCTTCATTAAATCTTATTTCAGTTAATTGTTCCTTTAGTAGTCAGGTCTTTGATAATTTTTTTCTTCCTGCTACCTATCCATGGGCTTCTTGGTTGGGGAGTTGTGGGTTTAAAATAAACTTGTCTAGTTTGATTCCTCATTTTTGAAAAGCTTCTTCTAGATCTTTATTTGGAGGTCCCCTGTTCTGAAGCAAGGCAGGTCTTCAGTTGCTTCTCCTTGCAGGCCAAAGGGTGTGGTCAGATATCATCCC
Source organism: Aplodontia rufa (assembly GCA_004027875.1). Classification (NCBI taxonomy): domain Eukaryota; kingdom Metazoa; phylum Chordata; class Mammalia; order Rodentia; family Aplodontiidae; genus Aplodontia; species Aplodontia rufa. The sequence continues at coordinate 62,663 of PVKS010008940.1, read as the reverse complement.
TCTGATGACCACTTTCTCCCAGAAAGCTGCTTCTGTCTAGAGCTTTGCTTTGCTGTACCTCTTGGATCTAGGCTCCAGGGCATGGACCTGTAACCTTTTGGAGGTGCAGGGCAGCCCACTGGATTGTTGAAGTGCAGTGGAAGGTGTTTGTTGCTGCATTCTTGGTTCTTGAAGGAGCAGGGCATGCTGGAATGGGCCTGCCTGCATGCCATAATTGGACCTGAGATCCTTGGGGGCAGGGAGAGGCCCAGTGTATCTGGATCTGGAAGGTATGTGGTGAGCCTGGATGGCTCCAGGTGGAAATCCTTGGGGCATCCTTTGCATCTGCCAGCTTGGTACTAGAGTCCTGGGCCTTTGCAGTGGATGGATGGGGAGCCTCGGGTGTGGGTTCTCCTTGTGGGTGTCCTGAGGCCCTGCTGGCCTGGGATTATGTTTTCTGATCCACTCTGCTTATCTATGTCTTTTGATTGGTGTGTGGAGACTATTCACATTCAGTGTTGGGATAGTAATGTGACTGTGGTTCATAGTCATCAATGAGTGTTTTATTAATGAGTTTTGTGCTGTCTTGGTTTCTTTATAGCTTGTACTTTGTTGATTTTCCTTCTCTGTTCTTGGGTTTTGAGGATTGTTTATTTGTTCTTCTATGTGGTTTTCTGTTCATGAATGCTGCAAGTTTGATCTTAGTGTGAAATGTTCTTATTTACCCTTCAGATTTGAAGCTGAGTTTTGCTGGATATAGTATTCTCAGCTGCAGGTTGTGATCATTCAGAATTGAAATCTCCTTCTAGGATCTTCCTGCTTCTAGGGTCAGAGTTGAAAAGTCTGGTGATCCTTATTGTTTGCCTCTTAATGTGATTTGGCATTTCTCTCTTGCAGGTTTTACTATTCTTTCCTTGATTTCTGTGTTATGTATTTTGAATATGGTGTGTCTTGAAGAGCTTCTCTTTGGATTAGGCCTATTCTGTGACCTATACGCTTCCTGGATGAACATATCTGACTCTATTCTAATACGGAATGGACCTGCCTGTGCACCATGTGGGGTCCTGGGATACTTGGTGGTGGGTATGAACCCAGTATAACTGGACCCTGGTGTGTATGCGCTGTGGCTGGGTGGCTCTGGGCTGGTGGACACATGGGGTGTCCTAGGTGCCTGCCATCCCAGGACATGGGGCCTGGACCTTGTGGCAACTGAAAGTCTCCAGGAGAGTGTCCTTGGGGATGTCCTGAGTTGCCAATGGCCTGGACCCATGGGGCTGCTGGGTGGTCCTGGTGTAGTTTGTCCAAGGTCTTAAAGATTATTTTCAATCTGCGTTTGGCAGAAACAGAGAAACTCATGAAAATCGAGTGTATACTGGGAATACTTGAGGAGGCAGGGCCTGTGAAGATGGAAAGATAATTTTAAACATGCATTTAGAGTATGATTATTATATAGTGTGAATCTTGCCCTTGTTCTCAATATTCCCAGATGAAGGGACTTTTCTGCCTTACACCAAATATCCAGTACTTGATACAGTACTGGAGAGAATATATATTCTCAGTGAAATTAGTTGAATGAATTGTATAAGGAGGCCCGTGAGCATTTCTATTTGTCTGAACTTGAAGGATGTATGAGAAATTATTAATTGGTAAAGAAGTGTTTCAGGTGAGAAGGAAGATTTGTGAAAAATCATGCCTACTGCCCATTTCACCAATCAGGTAGACAAGGAGATCACAGCGTCTTGTGGAGTTATGCTAAGCAGTTAACAATGATAAAAAAGATTGCTGAACTACAGACTGTTTATAGCTTAACCACGTGTTGATGCCTAGCAAATGCCAGGCACTATAGTTAACAATTTACACATACATATTATATAATCCTTAAATTAATCCTAGCAGATTAGATTATTTAAATCTGTTTACTACTGAGAAAACAGTATTAGACCATAAACTTGTATTATCTGAGTCAGCAATGTTTTGTTCTCTCAGCAGTGTTTCATGGCCTTAGTACAAAAGCAGAGAGGGCATGCAGTAAAAATGTATTTAATATTAGGAGCAGGCATGCTGCTTTAAATCACTCTCATATTTCTTGTTCAGTTTGGTCTTACAACAGCATCACAAGGTTCTTTTATGGAGAATTTAATGAGTTTTCCATAGTATGTGGTACCCGATCACCCCTCTACTTTTTCCAGAACTCTTGTAGGGAAGGTGAGGTACATCATTAGTTCAATGCCAGTATAATGACTGTCTAAAACTATAAAGACCAATTTCGAAGAGACATTTCCAGTTCTATATTTAGTCAACAGAGTATCATGTCAGTAAACTTGTTAAAATGGGAACAATAGTAATGCCTGATAAGGTTGCAAAGAATTAAATATTAGTGTCAAATACTGCATAATCTTATCAAGTAATTAAGCCAACAAACATTGATAAAAGTGTTAGAATTCTATAATCATTCACATTTTTGTAAACCTATTAACTTATAGATACAGGCCTTCATTAGTTGACCAATTGGGTATATTTTTATTTTGCTTTCAAAGAAAACTATTTTACTTGAATGTTCACATTAGTGATATCCTGAGAAAATAATTTGAATGTAATAAAAATAGTTTTGTACAAAATAACTTAATCTTTGTTATTATTTTTGAACAGAGTTAAAGGTACCCTTAACAATCACCAAGTCGTCTTGAAATTTTTTTTTCTTTAAGATTTTTTAGTTTTTGATATTTTTCCCTAACACAGGGGATCAAATCCAGACCCTTGAACATGCTGAACAAGTTACATCCCTAGCCGTTCTCTGAATTATTTTAATGTATAATAGAGATGTGTATATTTAAGGGTTTATCTCCATGCCTTCTGTCATTTACAATACTAATTCTAGATAGCAGAATTTAAAAATTAATATTTAAACACTGATTTGAGAGATTGGACTTGCTTTCATACATAGTGAAGAAACTAGCCAATCAGATTTTCACTTAAACTATATATTGGGTTAAATACATCATTAGAATTAAAAAAGGTGTTATTATCCACCTTCCAACACTATCCCATTAAAAATTAACTTTAGAAGAATGAAACAGAAGCTCAGGTTGAAAAATTTGGTGAAGATGGTATTAAGAGGTACTCTAAGTATAGTAAATCTCTTTTTCACTTAGGACCTGTAGAATAAACTTGTCTGAGTACAATCACAGGCACACCCAGCTCTTCTTCCTAGGAGTCTGTTTAAAGAATGTTTTTTATTTCTGCATTTTGCTAGTATTTATTTAGTACCTTCTGTGTCATAGGAACCCCCTCTAGATATGAGATGTATAGCAGTCAGTATCATAGACAAAAGTACTAATACTCTAAAGCTTACATTCTGGTGGGGGGAAGAGATAGTAAACTGGTAGGTAAATTATATGACTTATTACTTGGTGATAAAATTTTCATAGAGAATGTAGGGAAATGCTGAATACAACTTGGATATGGGTTTTTTTTTTTTTTTTTAACCTGTGAGTTGAACCCATGGATATCTTACCACTGAGCTACATTCCTTTTCTTTTTATCTTTAATTTAGAGACAGGGTCTTATCACATTGTTGAGGGTCTTGCTAAGTTGGAACTTGGAATCCTCCTGCCTCAGCATCCTGGGTCTCTGGGTTTACAGGCATGTTACCACCATGTCTGGCTTGGATATAATTTTAAATGGAATAGTCATGGCTGAAACTAACCCATGACGTTTCAACCAAATTTTCAGTTTTGCACAAGAACTCTAGGCTTCATGCTGTTAGTTTTAGTGGGATATCAATCCGTGGATATCACTGTATGCCATTTTACAATGAAGAAAACTTGAGGCAAGGTAAAAACTGACTGGGAAAGTTGATTTTTTTTTTTTTTTTTTTTTTTTTTTTTTGCTTCAACTTCATTGGGATAAGAAACTTAGAGAACTGGTAAAGCATTGCTTCTGGAAGTGACTGTGAAATGTTTTCAAAGAAGATTGGCATATGAACGGGTGGACTGAGCAGGGAAGATCTATCTTCAGTGTGGATAGGCACCATCAAATCACTTAGAGACCTGGATAGAGCCAAAATTTCAGAGAAAAGGTGATATCCTCTTAACTCCTGAAACTGGGTAACTTGTCTTCTCCTGTCCTTGAATTTCAGAAGTCCAAGGTCTCTGGCCTTTAGACTCAGGATTTTTACCATCAGTCTGCAGGTTTCCAGGTGTTGGGCCTCAGAATAAGACTTATTCCATCAGCTTCCCTGGTTCTGTGATTTTTAGGCTTGGACTAAGCCACATTACTGGGCCTAAGATCTCCATTTTCCAGATGACTTGTCATGGAACTTCTCAGCCTCCATAATCATATGAGCCAAAAATACTTATTTAGAAAAACAAATTTAGGACCTAGCCATTTTTATTAGTTTATTTTAATATGATATTCACTAATAAGAACGATCTCACTCAAGGTAATTCAAAAAGAGATCATAGTGTCTTTTCCTTCTCTTCTGTGTAATATCTCATTCTTTTCCCCTACATTTAAAGGTGGACCTGGTTCTCTTTTTGGCTAATGTTGTATGTACTTTTGTTGACTTTTCTTTTTTATGGAGCTGGGGGGTTGAACCCACGGCCTCATGCTTGCTAGGCACGCACTATACCACTGAGCCATATCGCTAACCCTAATTGATATTTCTTCTTGCATCATGGTGTGCCTGCTTTTAATTTATCATTAAAAACCTTGAGTCTCCATTACTTGCTTTAAATTTTTTTTTCTCATTCTGTAGTGATAATGAGGCTGCAGAAACACTCCCTTGGTCCTTGGAGTTTCAAAGGTGTCTTAGTAATTCAGTCCACTTTTTCTCCCCTATTCTTGGGTCCTTATCCCTTGCAAAACTGTGCCTTGGCACACAGAAGGTTAGGTACTATGTTTCTGTAGCTTCTCAAGTCTTACTGCAAAGAGCAGTTAAGATGATTTCCAAAAAGTATCTTATGAAAGGCATTCTGTTTCTTATTATTCAATTTACAGAAATCTATAGACAGTGCAGAAAAAGTCTGTCTATATTAATAGGCCCTTTTCTGACAAGTCAAAGCTTAAACATTATTTTAACACAATTTTATGGTGATTATTATCTTCTACAGTTTTATGTGTTTTAATTATTAACTTATTGATTGTGCCTTGAGGCCTTTCACACAATGGGTACAATTTGAATAATGCTGTGATAAAGCTGTTTAATATCTGTTTACAACTGTATTGTTCTGTTTCAACTAGAAATAACTGCTTTCTATGGATAGGATGGCATATGTTATTTACATGTAAATACTGTTATAAAAACTATGTCTTGTTAAACTTAGATTTTTATGTTCAAGGTCATTCATAAAGCATCATGTGACATTTTTGAAGATAATTTTAATCTATTTATAGTATGTATAGATTTACTACTTAGAAAAAAGGAGGAAATTGTACTTTCTGATGGGGAATTCTGAATCTTTAGAGGAAACTAGATAGAATTCATTTTAGTACTCTGAAATAAGTGAACTAGAATTAGTTGAAGCTGCTATTGATAAGAGCTAAAGAACCCTTCCATAAGAATGTTTGTCCCATAAGCTTCATTCCCTTAATTCTTTCTTGAATTCCCCAGCCTGCAGTGACTTACCTCCTCAGCACCCCTGTTAATGTCAATTAGATTTTCAGCGTCTAAGTAGCCAGGACTCTTTTAAAGTTGGTATATATGTATATATTTTTTTTTACCCACCAAATTAAGGCAGAATTCTCTGTGACTAGTCTTTTCTCAGTATGCATTCCTTAGTTGACAGTGACCTAAGTTAGTCATGCCATTTGTTTTCTTTATTAAAAATTCCAGGATATACTATTGTTTTTCTTTTTTATAGTTGAATCTTGCTATTGTAATAGACCTACCTTTTTTTTTTTTTTAAAGAGAGAGAGAGAGACAGACAGAATCAATTTTTATTTAGTTTTTCATGGACTTTCGGTGCTCAGACAGTTCATTGTGTACAAGGTGCTGGGGTTTGAACCTGTGTACTCGCACATGCAAGGCAAGCGCCGTAACTGCCGAGCTACCGCTCCAGCCCCTAGATGTACCTTTTATTTAAAGAGTATAATCAATCAGGAACATGTGGTCATTCTTTCAGGAAACTCTCCCAGACAGATGATTTAATTTTCCATTTCTTATAAAGTGACTTGTCCTTGGTGCAATTGGACCAGGATTTTGTGTGTTTTATTTTCCCTTTATAAAGATAAACCAAAATTCTAAACGAGCACATTTTCTTTACTGTTTTTCAGGGTTTATCTATAGAGAAGGAAAGAACATTTGTTAGAATAGCATATAATATTGGGGGTTATTGATAGAGGCAAATAAAACAAAATGTTCTTTATTTCTTAGAAATATTTAATAATTTAAATGGCTTTTAGAAAAGATTATTAACTTAAGAGTAAACTTGTTATCTTCTGGCAAGGTTAAGCCATTTGAGGTAATTTATAGGAGTAGAGAATGCCAACATTGGTTGAATCCTGCAGTATGCTTGGAATTTCACATAAATATTCTTATTTAAGCTTCAGGAACTTGTCATAGGAGAGTGGATATCCTCACCTGCAACCCCCCTTCCCAAACAACAACAAAAAATACCCTGAAAATTGAAAAATTTTCCTAGTAAGTAGAATCTCTGAGATTCACATGATCTTTGGACAGACCAGATAACAAACACTAGATAGGTTTTCATGGTATTGTTTTCCTGATTTAGAAAGATGCCCCTCACTCCATGAGTGGATTCAAAAAGTGGTACATACATACAATGGAATACTACTCAGCTATTAAAGAAAATGATATCATGGCATTTGCAGCCAAATGGATGGAGATGGAAAGAATTATGCTAAGTGAAATATCCCAAACTCAGAGACTCAAGGGCTGAATGTTTTTTTTTTCATTTGTGGAAGCTAGTATACAACCGGATATAGTATGACTAATGGCTAAGCTAATAATAACCTCAACATGTATGAATTTTTACATGAACAGGGGGAACCTTGCCTAGGATGCTGGGAGACATAGGCAGGGGTCTGGGAGAAGGGAAGGGAATAGGAAGGATGTCAAGGAGACCGAAGGGAAGGAGTGGGGGAATCAACTCGGAGGGAAACCTTCAACTTCCTTGAGAAATCTATTTAACACAGGGGTTTAACAGGGAAAACATGGAACCATAGGGAACCCAAAGGGGGAAACCATGGAATAGCATCAGCCTTGGCTTGCTCTGTGATTATACATTTGTTCTTAATTATTTGATAATGACTCCTTCCTAATTGTAAGCCCATATTTAATGAACAAAAATAAAAAATAAAATAAAAACAGAACATTGAAAGAAACACAGAAATGGATATTGCTGAGTACCTATCTATTCTACTTGAAACCTAGGCCCACAATCCTCACTTTTAGAAATCAGTTTAATTTTACAGAACTAGAAGAGTTTACACATCTGTATTAATCAGACATACTCTTTCCTAGATGCAGTTATTCTTTTTTATGACTTTAAATACTCCTCAGTGTGTATTTTTAGCTTAGCCTCCTCCCTACACCCTGGACCCAGATATCCAAGTACCTACTTATGATTTGTGTTGTAGAACATATAAACACAATGTTTATGAGGCATCTCAAATGTAAAGTTTCTGAAATGGAGCTTCTGGTTCACCATAGTGCCCCAAACCAACTCCCTCTGCAGTCTTTCCCATCTTGTATAATGACAATCCCGTTGTTTTGGTTAACTCAGATCAAAAACATTGATGTGTGTAGTTGGATTACTTTCTTTTGTACCTGTGCTATCAGCAGATTCTTTGACTTAACCTTGAATGCATATCACTACTATAACTTGGATCTAGAGTATCTACTAAAGGTCCATGTGTCGAATGCTTGGTCCCCAGTGTGGCATGATTACAAGGTGGCAGAAACTTTAAGAGGTGGGCCCAGCAGAAGATCTTCAGGTCATTGGTGGTATGCCATTGAAAGGGACAGTGAGAACTTACCCCTTGCTCTTTTGCTCCTAGCTGCCTCAAGGTGTAGCTTTGTTCTGCCACACTCTCCTCTCAGTGATTAGTGCCTCACTTCAGGCCAAGAAGCAGTAGGGCCAATTGGATCATGGACTGATACTTCAAACTGCAAGCCAAAACAAATCTTATTTTCTTCTTTACAAATTAGTTATCTCCAGTGTCTGATACAGTAATAGAAAGCGGAAGAACAGAGTCACTTCTCATCCTCTGGTCCCTGTATAGACACAGGGCTGGTCTATATCGTCATCATTTCACGTCTGGATTATGGTACCAACTTCCTAATTTCTAGCTTTTTATCAGAGCATTTAATCAGTGTCACTAGAAATAGGGGGTAGAAGGCCACTGTTTGGACCAAGATTTCCCATAAAGGGAATTTGAAATTTCTTCAAGACATGTGACAGAACCTCTAGTAATAATCCCTAGTTTCATGCCAACAAATTTGAGAGAAGTGATTATTTGCCCCGTCTATAATCAATTGACATAATGTAAGAGCTTTTCAGCAAGTCCCTGGGAATATCTCATTTTGCGTGTTTTAGCCTCTTGATGGAAGTTGCCCTATATATCCTAAATACATTACTAATCTTAAAATAATGACAGTGTAATGAACTGCACTCACTGCTGAAAGTATACTGAGCATAATGTCATCTTCTTTTTAATGATTTAGAATTAACTGAAAGATTTGGAACTGCTTTAGGCTGATCATGATGAACATCAATTATTGTTGCATAGAAAAGGAAATGATGGTTAGTAGAGATTTCCAGTTGAGTCAGTGTCAAAAAGGCAACTTTCTTCTAAAATTGAGCATAGTTTGTTAAGCCTATTTGGTTATTTCTTTTCTGAAATTTGTGACATAAGGTCACCTACTGATATTATGTTAATATATTTTCTTTTGGCCTCACACTAGCGATGATAGTTGATAGGTAGGCTTTGTTTAGCGCTTAAAAAGTAAAGTTCTGTCACTGAATTTTCTAAGCATTTTATTTGACTTATGTATGCCTTAATTTTATTTTTTTTTATTTCCCAACCATGTAGACATGAGACCCTTTCTGGTTTGAAGGTAAAGTAAAAGATACTAATGAGAATGTCTTTGGGACATAATTATGTAGATTTAAAGGAGTGATGTAGTTTTAATTATGCCCATTAGCTAGTATACTTGCATGTTAAACTCATTTCTGTCTCTGTATATTTTCCTCTGAAACTGCTTTTTCTCAGGCCTTATATTACTAATCAGCTCATGGGCATGCCCGAAGGTTATATAAGTTAAGTTGAAGGCTTCCAAAGAATGTTTTAAAACTATTAATTAAAAACATACAGAAGTTTGTGGTTAGAACAAATGGCACTTGGATTTACAGTGTTCATTGCTGGGTTGAAATGAAGGAAATTCCAGCCTTTATATACATACGTGTTCCTTCCACCGTACCTCCCCAAGGCGGGGGAAAATATCTCTTGGTTGTAATGTGTTGGAACATGTACCATATTATTTCCTTGAAACTGTTTTTTATTAAACTCAGGGAATGTGAAATAAAATAATGATAATATAAAATTATAAGTTTTTTTGGCTTTTGGCTTGTTTGCTTTGGTTATAAGCATCTAGATTTAGCAAAAAAGCACCTTGGAGCTATGAAATGATTTGTTCATGTTAGGGAAAAAACTGAGTCTACCAAACCCTACTTTTTTTTTTTTTTTTTTTTAAAGAGCGAGAGGGACAGAGAGAGAAAGAATCAATTTTATTTAGTTTTTTTTTTCATGTGGCTTTCATTGCTCTGACACTTTGCTGTGCACATTGTGCTAGGGTTTGAACTCCTTGTGCACACCCGCCAGGCGCTGTAACCGCTGAGCCACCGCTCCAGCCCACACCAAACTGTACTTTATGGATGGGTTTGTTTTTATTTGTGAGAAGCTAGACCATATTATCCTTGATAATTTTAAAAAGGAAAGCTCTAAAAGAAATTTTTTTTAAGAGAGAGGGACAATGAGAGAGAGAGAATCAATTTTACAATTTTATTTAGTTTTTCATGTGGCTTTCATTGCTCCAACAGTTCATTGTGTATGTGGTGCTGGGGTTTGAACCTGCATCCTTACATATGCCAGGCAAGTCTGTAACTGCCAAGCCACTGCTCCTGCCCGTAAAAAATCTTTTGAGTCGAACTTTTCTCTCAAAAAAATAGTAAACAAGTAGAATTCAGAATGAGAATCAGTAAACTTCATTAAAAGGGCCAGATAGTAAAGACTTTTTGGCTTTGTGGGGTGTATGGTTTCCTTTGCACTTACTCTGCTGCTGTAGCATGGAAACAACCATAGACAGTATCTACCCAAACAGACCCGGCTCTGTTATTATTGACAAACAAGGCAGCTACCTGGAGTTGGTCTGTTTGTTGATTTCCTAATTTTAGAACATGGATTCCTTGATTTTTTTTTTTTCATTTTTCATATATGTATTCATCGAGTACTGGATGTATCTGCTTTTAATCAGTGATCATCACAACAGCTTATAAAACAGGTAGAGATAAAATTTTCTCCTTCTCCTCCTTTCCCTCCCTTTTCTCCCCACTACCCTTGCCTCCTCCTTACTCCCCTCTTCTTCTTTTTGGTACCACCCCAATTTTTTTTTTTTTTTTTAATCTTTGAGATAGGGTCTGGCTAAGTTGCTTAGGGCCTTGCTAAGTTGTTGAGGCTGTCTTTGAACTTGTGATCCTCTTGCCTTAACTTCCTGAGCTGCTGGGATTACAGATGTGTGCCATCATGCCTGGCTAAGATAACATTTTTTTAAAATGTTAACATTATGAAAAAATTCAAATATACAAAAACACATCTGCCCGTATCTGTCACCATGTTAAGCAATTATCAGTATTTTTCTCATTTATCACTTTTTCATTCTTTGTGTTGTTGCTGAGTTTTTTAAAGCAAGTTTTTTAAAGACTAGTCATATGATGCTCTAACAGGTTATTTAGAGTTTTTAAGAGAGAAAGAATCAACCAGTTTACCCCCTCACCTCTTGTGTGTATCTGCACACTCACACACACAAACCCACACACAGAGTAATTTATTATGGTGAATTGCCTCATGTGATCGGGGGAGACCAAGAAGCTCCACAGTCTGTACTGTGTGCAAGCTGGAGAATAAGGAAAGCTGGCGGCATAGTTTAGTTAGAATCAGAAGGCCACAGAACCAAGGCAGTCAGTGGTGTAAATCCCAGTTTGAGAGCAGTGGAAGACCAGGGCCCAGTGCCCAAGCTCAAGCAGTCAGGCAGAAAGTGTGAATTCTTCCCTCCTTCTCCTTTGTTCTACTTAGGCTCTTAAAAGATTAAGATGATGTCTAACCACATTGGAATGCAATCTGCTTTACAGAGCTTGCTTGTTCAAATTCTGTCTCATCTGGAAATGCCCAGACATACCCACAAATAATATTTAGCCAAATATTGGGCACCCTGTGATTCAGTCAAGATAACACTTAAAATTAACTGTCATTGATGCCTATGGACTTCATTGTGCTTTCTAAAATTAGAGACATTTTCTTATGTTTTCTGTTGTCTTCTTATTTTACCATTTGGCAAAGTTAACAATACTTTTTGGTAACATTTAATATACAATTCACAATCATATTTCCCCAATGACCTAAAAAAATCTTTTGTTTACACTTTTGAAACCACAGTACACTGATACATTGTTCTGGAAACAATATTTTTGTTATCACAGCTGCCATCAAAGAACTTTGTGCACCTCTGCAGCTATTGGTTTCTCATACCTTTCAGTAAAGTATAATTTTTTTATTGCTACTTAGTTTTTGTTTGCTATAACAAATGACATTTTCTAATTTTTTTATTTTGTATTTTTAGAGAGAGGGACAGATAGAATAATTTTATTTTTAGTTTTTCATGTGGCTTTCATTGCTCCAACCCTTCATTGTGTATGTGGTGTTGGGGTTTGAACCTGTATCCTCATGCATGCAAGGCAAGCACCGTTAACTGCAGAGTCACTGCTCCAGCCCCTCTGCTTATTGTTGACATAAATTAGTACTCATACAACCATATGGTTTACAAATGAGTGAACCTTCTTCTTTTAATAAATTTACTTACTTCAAAAAAAATGTTTTGGTTTGTTTTTACGTCTGGTTTATTTGAACCAGCATCTATATTGGCTTATCTTTTATATTTGCTGTTATCTCCTGAATCTTGTAGAAATCCCTTACCTCCTGTTTTCTTTTTGATTTTTGTTCTTTCAGTCCACTAACTTGTTGAAGAAGTGAGTGAGTTGTTCACATTTTGTGTTTGCTTTTGTGTGGTATCATTTAATTTTTACTATATTTCCTATTTTTCCTGTAAATGCAGCCCAGCTACCTCTAAAGACTTACATGGATTCAGATTCAACATTTTTTGCCAAGAGTCCTTCATAAATGAGTTGTACATTATTTTTCATTTTGTTTCACATCAGGAGGTATTTTAGGATAGCAGTAGCTTGAATGTGCCATTACAAACTTCCTCTTGAGCTTTAATGATATTGTCCACTGAATGATTTTTCCAAAAATCAATTATACTGTTTTTATTTCTAAATTTATTAGTTGGAATTCTTTTGTAAAGAACATTCCCAAGTCATCTTGGGTATTTAGTTTCCCTAGAAATATAGTTCACAAGAAAGACAGTATTTTTGAATGCTGTCTTATGGATTGAGGTTGAATTATCTGAAGTCATATACTTTGTGATCTTTATAGCTCAGAATCAAACCCAAATTTTTGATTCTATTTCCATTTACTTGGAATTTGGTGCCAATGAGAATTTGCATAGCAAGTTCTTCTTTGTTGCTTGATAGCTTCTGAAGTTAAAGGGTGAGAAATAGGATGAGTTAGGTAACCCTTTTTTCCTCTTTTGTTTTGTTTTCTAAAATAATTCAGGAAAGATTAAGCAGTTTTATCTGATAAATGATAGGGATAGATTTCAGAACAATTGAGTGCTTGTAAATCAGACTGCTTGTAAATCAGACTGCTTGAATTTAAATTCTTGCTCTACCATCCAGCAGGTGTTACTTGACTTTTGGCAGATTATTTAACCTTCCCATACTTAAGTTTCCTTGTCTATAAAATGAAGATCCTAATAGTATATATTTAAAGGCTTGGTGTGAGGAATAAATGAGGTTAGCAGAAATATTGTAGTAGTTGTTAGGAAAATAGTACTACTGATGCTAAAAGTGCTGATAGGTCTGTATTCAGTTGTTTTCGTAAACAAATCTAAGTGTAGTGTAGAGAATGAAAGCTGTAGATGCTCTGTTTTACCAATAGTTGTAATTGCAGGGAAACAGTGTTTTAAGTTTTTAGTTACACACTTAGGATTAATTACTTAGTGAAATTATGGATAGTGTTTGAAAAGATGTATGGAATCTGAATGTTTTGTGTTTTAAATTTTTAAAATTTGAATTTCTTGGAAAATTACTTCTTTTTGGAGTTTCAGAGCTTTTCTCTCTATACAGTAGGAAGCTGTCAAATGTATTGCCGCATATTTAATAGGACACAAAATGCTATGTTCTGTACTGTGTGGTAAAATGCCCTTTGTCCTTCCCCTGTTTTCCATTACCTACTTGTTGCAGTCATAGATGATATCCCCTCATTTAAATTATGTTTATAATCATTATATTAATCATATTGGGGAGGGTTCGCTTATTTTTAAAGATCTTTTTAACAGGGTGTTTTGCATTGTTTAAAAAGCAAAAGAAATCATAATTGTGTTTTTCTAGCTGTACAGCATTGAATTCTGCCAATAATTTTGCTGATAATTGTTTTCTTATTGTTGACATCTTAAGGTGTGATCGAAAGTATGTGTATGCATGTGGTTTGATAGTAGACTTTTCCTATTTGTTCACTTGCATTTCTTCTCTGATTTGTTGCGTAGTATTATGAAGGACTTTTCACTGTACTTTTCTTGAGCTGTTGAGAATGTTTTGAGTCACATTAAAAAATGCAGCTGTGTTGTAGTACGTGCTCTCTATAACTTTCAGTTTTTCTGGGTATTTGAAAGAACTGTATTTTTCCATATGAATCAGACTTTGTACAGAATCAGTCTGGTTACATTTAGTCCAGTTTTCTAGATGTGCAGATGTGTAGGCAAATGCAGAGAATACTTTGGTTTTGCTTTTGTAAAGATCCTAACCATTTGTTCTTTATCAGTCCTTTCCCCTCATTATTTACGTGAGATTACATCACGTAGCCTGAGGTAGGAAGAGATACTGTGTACAGAACTGCAGGTTAATATTTATGTTAATATTCTGTTAATATTTTATGAAACAAACCTATTTATTCCTTAAGCCAGCTTTTCAGTATTGGTTCACTGCATGCCTCCACATTTATGTATTTGTAAATGAAACATGATTGGGTAAATTTTGATAGACTAGAATAAAATTAGAAACAGTAATTAGAGCTTTTCCATTTCAACAGAGGGGTGTGTGTGTGTGTGTGTGTGTGTGTGTCCAGTAAAGGAAAACAGATATAAAATTCTGTGCTTATGAAGATACTAAGGGAATAAAGAAAATGGTGAGTTTGTGATTAAATGTGATGATTGGAAAGCTATCAAAGTCTTCAGTGACATGTTACCTGTTCAGGTTCTTTGCTACGCACATCCTTTAGGTTCTACAGTACTGGCAAAGCCTGCTGTCTGAACGAGCACTGGAGCTGAAGGTCAAAGCCCAGGCCCTTGCATCCAGCTTGTCCAACAGAAGAAAGGGAATATGAGACTTTTTTGGTGAGGATCAAGAGTTAAGTTTCTGAAGATAAAGTTCTTTCTACAGTGCAGATTTTTCTTGCACCTAATTTAGGTTGAGATATATCAATTATGAAGGAGCACAGAAATGATTGGGTCTGTTAAGATTTGACTGTTCATTTTATGATCTTGGTCAAGGTACTTGCCTTCACCAAGGTCTGTTCTCACGTCCTTGTTTCTATATGGGAATGATTATCTTTATTTTGCATGCTTTCTTATGAGGAGCAAGGATAATGACTGCCAAGTGTCCAGCACGATGTTGGGCACATACAGGTGCTTTGTTCATGGTTGCTGTTGTCATTTACCTTTAACCCATCATTGTTAACAAATACTAATTTTGTGCAAATTAATGTGAAAGAAAATAAATGTACCTTTTTAATAGATGGAGGAGGTTGTAAATATTAACAGGTTGCATTTGCACAGAGCAGCATTTTCTAATCATTTTCATTTTAGAGGTCAGGTCAGTGGGTTAATAAAAATCAGTGTTGCAAAATTTAGTAAACAATATTAATTATTCTTTTTTTCCATGTTTTTATTGATGCATTATAATTACATATAATACAGGGATTTGTTGTTACATGTTTGTACCTTCACACTTGATTGTTCTTATAATCAAAACTTTGTTAAGAAAGTTCTAACTAAGCCTAGTTTTCAATTATCCTTAGCAGCTTTCCTTCATCCCTAACTGCTGTCATCTCTTTTACTATGTTTATTGTTCAGACTTTTAAAAAAAATAGAATTTGAACATAAGTTTGTACAAGTTAAAGTAAAATCAAATGAGAATATCTCACATATCAAAGTTCATATTTTGCCTGTGAATTCTAAGGTGAAATTCATCAGTCTTCAGTTTTCATCTCAGTTCTCACTCTTTGCTTTGGTTCACTCTATTAGTTATTCTTGCCCATTATTGTCTTGTGGTTGTGGAAATGAGTTGTCTGTGCATGAGAAACCATATTTTTAGTTCGTTAACTCATCATGGCAGCTGCTGAGCCATGGTGACATCTTTTTAAAAAGGTAATAGAAATTCTTGTCTGAGAAAATGTTAGGAATCAAAGTTAACTGATGTGAAAGAGCTGTATATAAGCTTTTAAAAAATTCTTTTTTTTTTCATGTAGTTTTATACTAAAAGTCAAATGCCATTGTTTCAACTCTGGTTTGGTAGTTTGTCAGTATTATAGAGAGGAAATGATTTTTGCCATTCCTTTTGTGACAACTGGATTAACAAATGTCTTTTAATTTCCTTTTAGAATTCATGAACCTGATCATGTTTTCCCACTTAGGATCAATACTCTTGGCTATCACAGTTCCCTGTATTTTGCTGTCTTACTCTTATTTCCTAAATAAGAATAACTTCTTGTTATTAAAGAGAACTAAAACAGCACAAATGCGTTCTGTTCTTATGTGAAAAATACAACGAAAGGCAGGCTCACAAAATCTAATACTGCTTTTGAGAACTCCAGCAAATGTAGCAAATATATTGACTAGGTTCATAGTCTCTGAAGACTGTCGTTATTAACTGAATCATTTTAGTCAGTTAGAGAGTATGGGCAATGGACGTCAACTCTAAATAGAGCTGTCTTAGTTCATGTAGATTCCGTGAGAGGAACCCCCAGGTGCCCCCTGGTCCTAACTCTGTGCCAACCACTGTTATGTGTTAAATTCTTACCATCTTAGTTTGTTGAAATGTTGCCCTGTGTTTGCTTCATCATTCATGAATATTCTATCCAGAGAAAATTTTTAGATTCTAAAATCAAACAAAACCAAAACAACCAAAAGCAACCCCCGCATACCTTTTACTTCTGTCTCCTTCCTCCAGTGTCCAGTGTAATACCCTGCAGTCATTTCTTTAAGGCAAAAGAAAAGTTTAATTAACGAGCAAGATGCTGTCAGTGTTGTACAGCAAAAAAAGATTAAAGCTCCTTTTTATTTTGCTTTGTTCTGTTCCCAGTTGAATGGAATAGTATTGAGCAGCAGCCAAAAGCATGGACTTTGAGATTACTTGTTTCAATATTGAATGAAGGCTCAACTGAGAGAGATGGGTTTTAGTGTATTTTTTCCATTAGTGGAATTAGGGTGACTTTCCTTTGCACATTGTGTCACCTCAATTTAGGAGCTAAATAGCATGTGCCTGTTGGTTGGATAGCTTAAGTTTTCAGGTTTGTGGGACATGATGTTTGCATAACAGAAAGAAAGAATAGATAATGATCCTCTGAACCTTTACAGATCTGAGTTTAACAGATCATTGTACATTTATAAGCAATTTTGTGTGCATACCTATGGAGTGTAATTCATAATTTTTGAAGACCTTTACTTTCAAGGACAGTGGGGATAAGGCAGAGAGAATTTAGGGAACAGGGATGTCCCTCTATCACAGTTTGTTGTCCAGATTGGATTTAATTCTTCTAAGGACGAGAAACCTAAACTACATGATGGGGTATATTCACTGCATAATATAAGTCCAAGCAGCAAATTTTGTGTAATGTGAATTGTTTAGTCACATAAGAGGAAACAAAATCTTCAGCATTTATATAAATCATCCAGTGTGGTAGCTGCTGGTGAAAGGGCTCTCATTATCTGCTACTAAAGTGTCAGAAGTGATACTGTGTTTTTATTTCTTCAGAAACAAGTTGGCTTGGGGAATTATTGGTATTCAACAAATTACTCTTTAAAATTGCATGTCAAAATATTATTCCTGTAATTTTATGTGTGTTGTGGCTCTACTCGTTTATATGCCATATCAAATATCAGAGGCAACTTTGGAATTTAAAAAAAATTAATCTACATATGAAGTGGCTAGTAGACTTGTGGATCCTGGAAGCTATCATGTCATCTCAGAGTGACATGCTTAGATTTTCATAGCTCTTTTTTTGTTAGTACCTCACCATTTAAGTGATTAAATTTGAGTTAATATAAAAGTTCTTACTTTAGGAACAGCTTTTCTTTCCAAAATAGTATGGAAAATAAAAAAATTCTAGTAAATACTTAGCTTATGACATGAAAATTAAAGAATGTAGCTAATATAGAAATTTTTTGTAGCAGTATGGTAATTTGAATCATTCATATATATGTATACATACACACATGCACACACACGCCTATAGATTATTACATAATGTGTGTTTTAGGAAGAAATGTTTTGCATGATAATGTATTCAGATAAACTATTCAGGTAAAATCCTAAGCAATTAGATTTTTCTTTGAACGTTTATAAATGTAAGCTAGCATGGAAAAAAATTAATGGGGGTAGACCTTAATATAATTAAATATTGTAGGAGCATACCTATACACAAACATATTTGTATATTTCTGTGTAGTTGGAGATAGGAAAAAATTAAATGGATTCAGTACAAAACTTGGAGACTTATAAAAAATCTTCCTTTTACTCAGCTATTTTAGCTATGAAATGGTGATTGTAGTACTGAGAAAGATGTTATAAAAATGTATTTAAAGTCAGCTGCTTATTATAATTTACAAGTGGTTGCTTTTAATTTTCTAATACTTATAAGAAATATCAGGAAAAGGCAAATACCAACAATAAATATGTGCACTAGGCAGGAAAAAGGGAGAGCAAGACCCTAAAGATCAGAAAAGGAACAAGGACCAAGCTCAGTCACCTCTACTTATTCTGGAAAGATAGCAACCCCCCCCCCCCCACCCCCGGGTCTAGAGGAGAAAAAATCAGTTCATTCATTTGATGGGTTTTAGGTAGAATCATATGAAACTGTTATTTGTGTAAATAAATAGTTTAACATGGCAATTTTATGTGGTTCTAATGTTTATTCAGCTGTCAGTATATACCAGACATCATTGTAGGTGCTGAAAGACCGAGATTTTAACAAAATAGATAAAACCCCCTGACTTGTTAGGTATTTTAGTTAGCTTTTTTACTGCTGTGACTAAAAGACCTGACAAGAACAATTATAGAGGAGAAAAGGTTTACTTTTTTCACGGTTTCAGAGGTCTCAGTTCATTGAAGGCCTGTCGCATTCCTCAGGGCTCGGCAGTTACAGTTTTTGCTTGGCATGTGCAAGGACATAGGTTCAAACCCCAGCATCACGTACACAACGGAGTGTTGGAGCAATGAAAGTAACATGAAAAGCTAAATGAAGTTGATTCTTTCCCTCTCTCTTTCTCTCTCTCTCACTCTCACTCTCTCACTGTCCCTCTCTGTAAAAAAAAAAAAAAAAAGAAAGAAAGAAAAAAGGAATAATGCAGAGAGAGTGGTTCCACTGACCAGCTGCAAAAGATACTCCAAATATATAACCCAATGACCCACCTGCTCCAACCAGACCCTACTTGCCTTCATTTACCACTCGGGAGATCAATTCACTGATTGGATTAAAGCTCTGATCATCCAGTTGTTTCACCTCTAAGCCTTGCATTGCCTTACACATGAGCTTTTAGGGGGCACCTCACATCCAAACCATAACAATGGTGTTTGTATTCTCATGGACTTGCTTTCTCATGGAGTCTCCAGCCAGACCTTTTTCCTTATTTTAGACTCAGGTATGTCCAACTTCCTACTCCTTTTCTCCTCTGAGATGTTTAATAGACTTTTCAAACATGTGCCAAACCGTACTCCTGCTGGAGAAAGAGTACACCTATATTTTACCTGTCTTATGATAGTATTCAGGGCTAAAAGGACCGTGAATGTATGACCTAGCCCAGCATTTCTTTCTTTTTCTCTTCTCCCCCTTTCCTCCTCTCTCCATTCTAGAGGCAATAAAACAATAATTTCTATAGCACCAAATGGCACTTTTTTTTTTTAAAGAGAGGTCAGAGAGAGACAGAGACAGAATCAATTTTTGTTTTAAATAGAGAGGGACAGTGAGAGAGAGAAAGAGAAACAACTTTATTGAGTTTTTCACATGGCCTTAGTTGCTCCAACACTTAGTTGTGGACGTGGTGCTGGGGTTTGAACCCGGGTCCTTGTTCTTGCCAGGCAAGCGCTGAAACCGCTGAGCCACCGCTCCAGCCCCCAGAATCAATTTTTATTTAGTTTTTCACACGGCTTTCGTTGCTCTGACACTTAGTTGTGTACGTGGTACTGGAGTTTGAACCTGTGTACTCGTGTATGCCGGGCAAGCGCCATAACCACCAAGCCAGCGCTCCAGCCCCAATTGTTATCTTTTGAAATTTAAAATGTACCCAGAGTTGAAAATGGTGCCTGCTAGACTACTAAACACAACTATGATACATTTGTTCTTTCTAATACATTGTGACAAGCTTTTCTGCATTTTTCACTATACATGGTAAATAGCTGAGACATGTTGTTATTCAGTGAATGAGCTTTGGATAAGGGAATCGGCAGACCTAGGTTCATGTTTCAGATTTGCTTTGAGGAACTCTGTTACTTAGATATCTGTGAGCAAATATAAATAAGTTAACTCCTCCTCCATACAATTTGCACCACATAATGACATTTTAGTCAGTGATGGACTGCATATACAATGGCGATCCTATAAAATTATAATGGAGCTGAAAGATCCCTCTCACCTGTGATATTGTAGGTGCCATAACACCTTAGAGTAATGCGTTACCTAATCATGTGTTTGTAGTTGCCAGTTGTATTTGAGCGTAGCAATGCCATTAAGCACAATACATAACATTTAATAATGATAAGAAATAATTATTACTGGTTTGGGTATTTACTGTACTTTTTGTTATTAATTTAGAGTGTATTCCTTCTAGTTATAGCATAAATTTATAGGGTAGGGGGTGTAGCTCAGTGGTAGAGTGCTTGCCTGGTGTTTAAAAGGTCTTGGATTTGATCCTCAGTACTGTGGGGGAAAATGTGTTTAACAGCATGCCTTGCTACACACAGCAGCAGCCCTATGTATATTTTCCTGTTTATCATGCCTCTTGATTGCATCAAGAGGCCATGTTGAATGCTTGACCTAAACCATCTAGTATGTATGAGTACACACTGTGATGCTCACACAGTGATAAAATGGCCCAACAGTGCATTTCTCAGAGCATATTCCTGTTATTCATCAACAATGTGAATGCATATCAATGATATTATGAAAATAAAAGAGATAATTACTAAGTGGTTTGAAAAGTAGCTCTTGAAGGATGAGAATTGATATATAAAATGTAGATAATGTTAATGTTATAGCTTAGTGCATCTTTTTTGGGTTTTGTTTCTGTTGAATAAGATACTGCAGTCCTCAAAACTGATGTATACACATTAAAGTGTATCTAGTCATCTAGTTTAGTCTGTGTTCAGGTTATTTCTCCCCATCCCACTGTATGTCTGAGCATGTTCACATTTGACCAATATCATTGATGTATTAATTTTTTGTTAAATTCTTATAAATGAATATGTGAGTTTTGTTTAAAGCACTAACATGAAATAATATGTGCTTTAAAAATTAGGTTGATAGAATTGGAAAAAAATTGGATTTTCCTGGTTCGTCTTGTCATTGCTTACTGTTCGCAGGCCCCAGTATACAGGGCATTTGAAAGACTAACATGGCAACATAAATTCAGTGGCTTAATGAGAAACCACTTTGAAATTGAGAAGCAAACAGATAACCTGAAGCTAGACAATGAAATTTACATAGCTCTCCCTTGGTAGAGCCATCTTCCTGCATTGCTGAGAATACAGTCCATTGATAAATTAATTCAGTTATATATGATTATAAAAAAATCACTTCCTTTTGAGCTTTAATTCTAATTCTTCATCATAATTTATAAGATGAAGTGGCATCATTAGTGTGGTGCTCGTAGCATATCATTAAAAGGGGAATCGAAGTATTTCTCTTGTCATGAACGTTTTACTTTTCAGATTTCTCTGGGGTTATGCTGCTCTTTTGTATCAAGTCATATTTATATGTTTATATGGTAAGTGGTATAATGTCGCAAGTTGTAAGGGGAAAATTCATTAAGACAGTTCTGAAAATTAAGTTTCTGTACTAGATATCTTTGAAATATATAATAAAACACCCACGCCTGCTGAAGCTAAATGACCATTGTTAAAAATCATGCTATCTTTTACTACTACTTCTTCTTCTTTTTTTTTTTTTGTAGCAAGTATTGAACTCAGGGGTGCTTAACCACTGAGCCACATCCCCAGTCTTTTTTATTTTGAGAAAGGTCTCACAAAGTTCTTCAGGGCCTTGCTAAGTTGCTGAGGTTGTCTTTGAACTTGCCATCCTGCTTCAGCCTCCTGAGTTGCAGGAATTACAGTCATAGGCCAGCCACCATGCCCAACTTATTTTATATTTTTATTGGGAAAAATTACAGTATTTTATAAGTTGTATAGTTCTTCAAGACTTGCTAGATGTTATAGTGAATGAAAATGACTTTACTTAAATATATAGTAGTTATTTGTTTTATTACCATAAGACAGAAAACCTTTTATGTTTCCCCAGTACCATATATTTTAAGCAAACTGAAAATTGCCACTCAGCTATAAAAATTGCTACTGCTGTTTTTTGCATTGCTGCCACTTTAAAATTTTACTCTAATTTCAGAAGAGGTCACCTGTGTTTCTTGGGCATATGCGTGTGTTCATCATATCATGGTAGAAAGAACACAGACTTTGAACAAAGCTACAGCAAAGTTTCAGTCCTAATATTAAATCTTAAATGTACTTGTGAACATTTCACTTAATCCTTCCAACTTTTACTTTCTGTGTCTGCAAAATAGGGATAATCATTCCAAATTTGAAGTGCTGTTAGGAGAATCAGATGAGGTTATCTGTTGTGCTAGTTCATTTTTGGTATGTGAACTTTTTATTTAGAGAAAAGTATAGTATTACAGAAAAAGTTGCAAAAATCATGCAAATAATTCCATATGCTTTTCACCTGGCTTGCTCTGATTAATATCAGAGTATCTTACAGGAATATTACAGTCATCAGAATCAACAAATTATCGTTGGCATAATACTATACACTAAAGACTTTATTTTCCTTTCACCAGTTTTCTTAGTAATGTCCTTTAGCTCTTGGAAGATGCAATCCATGTTTCCACATTGCATTTAGTTGCCATGTCTCCTTAATCTTTTTTAGTCTAGACAGTTTTTCAATCTTTCTTTTTCTTTGATGACCTTGGTATTTTTAATGTTAGTAGTTAGTGTTTCTTGGCCTGTCCCTTACTTTGGATTTTTCTGATGCTTTTCTCATGATCAAATTGACACTATGCAGGTTGAGCAAAATACCACAGGAATGATTGTCTTCTGATCACATGATATCAGAGGCACATGATACCAACACAGCTTATTACTGGTGATATTATCCTTGATCACTTGGTTGAGATGGTATCTTCTAGAGTTCTCTAGTATAGAGTTATTTTCTCCACCAGATATCTTGGGAAGACACTTTTAGACTATGTATATATACTGTTTACCTTTAATTATCTTGCATGAGCTATTCTTATGAGGGTGGGGGTTTTAATAGTTATTTCTATATTCCTTGTACATTGTTAGACTTCTATAAGGAAAGTTGTCATTTCTTCCATAATTACTCATGTCATTATATACTTATGGATATGTATTTCATTATTTCATTTTATGGATTATAAACTAGTTCTGGTGTTAATTTTGTTGCTCAGATTATTCTAGCTTTGGCCTTTGGGCTCTCTCAGATTGGTTCCCTTGTCCTTTGACATGGCCCCATTTTTTTTTTTTTTTTTTTTTAAAGAGAGAAGGACAGTGAAGAGAGGAGAGAGAAGGAGAGAGAGAAAGAGAGAGAGAGAGTACTATTTTTATTGAGTTTTTCACATGACTATCATTGTTCTTGACTCTTAGTTGTATACATGTGTGCTGGGGTTTGAACCCATGTACTTGCGCATGCCGGGCAAGCTCCATAACTGCCAACCACCGATCCAGCCCTGGCCCCATTCCTTTTGATCACAGTCTCTGACTGTGACAAGGTGCTCCAGATTCATCTTTTCTTTTCCCTGCCTTAGTCCTGGAATGAACCACTTCTCCAAAAAATCTTCTAAATTTCCTTAAAAAAAAAAAAACAACAACTATCAGTCACTCAATATACCTTTTCCTAATTCTTGATAGAATTCTTTTGTTCATTTCTTTTTCAGTCTTCTTCGGGGGCATTGAAATAGTCTCACCAAGCATGAACTATTGGCTCCTAACCTCTAGCAAAGAAATAAACACTTGCCTACAACAGGAGATAACATGTAATCTAATAATTTAAATGATATTGTTGTGACTTTGGGAAAATTACTTAATCCTTTTAGCAGTTCAGTTTTAGAGTTACTTTGGAGATAATTTTATGATTATGATGGAAGTAAGAATTTGCTAAAGATCTTGGCTTTTTTGTAGAGTCTGATTGATTTGGGGCATTGATAGGAAAATATGTATTTTAATGCGCTATGAGAAACCATTAGAAGGTGGTCCAAGGTAACCAGTTTCTCATTTACAATTTTTATTTCATGATATCATGACACAGAAAGACTGGAAATAAAAGGTAGGGGATGGGAGCAGGGGGAGGGGGGAATGAAAAAGGTGCAGATATCACCAAATGGAATAAAAAAGAAAATGAATTGTACCGTCATACAAAGTGTAGCATAAGAAGAAAAGTATTAAACTGGACAGTTATGTTTTAGATGACAAAAGGTATTGTCCAGTAATGTAAGACGATTCTGAATCTTTATGTACCTAGAAACATTAATATGTGTAAATAGTTGATGTTTATATAAAAATATTAGATATTTAACATTTATAGGGTTAAGGGGGTTTGTTTGGAATCATCTTGTTAGCACTTCAAAATCTTAAATTTGAACATAATATTTTTATCAGATTATAAGTGACTGGGGAAGTGTGATTGAATGAAGTAGGGATAATATAATGGTAATGAACTGGGACAAATTTAACAAGTCCCATGGGGTTAGTTTCTTCCCTGTATCTTTGTGTCTTCAGAGATAGAGCACATTCCTTTCCACTAGGTGTAGGGATGGACATCTCTGGAATGAAAATCTTTTTCAGAGGGAGGTCAGAATTCTTTCTAGATCTATAGTTTGTTTTAGAGGTGAAGGGGTGAGGAGAGATCTTCCTGGTTTTGCTGTTTCCTTAAATGTCAGTAAGGCCATATTTTAGGTAGCACATCCTGAATCACATCAGTAGTATCTTAAGACATTTTTTTGATAATCAAGCTAAATTTAAAAATATTATATAATAGAAAGTTCTCAAACACTCAGTGTGCATTAAAGCAGCCAGATAAAGAAAACTAGAAAAGCTGAACTTTGGGGGAAATGTGGTCAGAAAATAAATCTGAGAAAACAAATAGGATGAAGCTAATGTACTCGAAGTTGTTTACATTTAATTCTTAATTGTTATTTTTAATCATAACTTCTGTGTCTTTGAAGTGGAGGGAGCCCTGTCCCTAGGAGACGGGAAGTTCTGATAAGCTAATTTTTGTTCAGTCTGTGATTGTAAACTTGGATGATGTTTTCGGTTTGTTTCTCTTATTTCCAGTGAGTGAAAAGACCAGTTTTTTAAAGCTGAGCCAACTCATCTTGGCCAAGTGCATTCCACATCAGTTAGTCTGCTCCTGTGGTTTCCTGGTGATATTTCCTTTATCTTGACTGTTTTTCTTTTCATCAATAAGATAAAGACTAAATTGACCACCTCTGCAGGGTTACTAAATTTAGTCTTTTTAGTCTGTGTCTGTGTTGTTCAGTAAATGTTTCACTTTGGTGAATGAAGGGTCATTTGTGGTTTTTTTGTCTTCAAATTTTGACAGAGTATGTTTGGAATGTTATGATGTTTTCATTACCGTTAATGTTAGTGGCATGCATACCCATGACTATGAGAGGGAAGCCAGGAAAGATACTAAAAAGTCCATCATTAATCTGGCCTTTTCTTACCATCAAGCAGGAACATTTGGTCAGTTGAAGTTACCTGCTACACACACCCTGCCCCCAGACCATTTCTTCCAGGTTGCATCGTTGAAGGCCTCTATTTAAATAGTATGTTAAATTTTAGGAGTTTGCTAAATCTTTTTTGTCACTGAAGGTTAACAGAGAAATTAAATCATAAGACTATCTTTCAGTCCTCCAGTAGGATCGATTCTATGAATGCATAGTACAAAAGAGATGCTTAACAATTCAGCCAAGTAAGCGTTTACTGAGCAGCTACTATTTGCTAGGTTTTATGCTACATACAGGGTTTACATTAGTGAATGAGAGGCATATGAAGTGACAATGCAGGGACTTAGGCTCCTTCCCTAACTCACCCTGCAGCTTAGGGTTAGACCCTCTGTTCCTTGTTTTGCTGTATGGTAATGGCTGCACACTGACTTTAATCGGGAAACTTGCTTTGCCAAAAACTGTAGATCAGGTTAACATTTTGATAAGTAATCATATGTTTTGCATCTTTCCTTTTCAACTTTTCTTGTTTGTCTGTTGGCTGATTTTGTACTCCAATTCCTCTCATGTCCCCAACTAGCAAATTTTGTGAGAAGGACTCTGAAGAAAACTGATTTTTTAAATGGATACTGAAATACTATTTAGTATTTTTCCATTGCAGACTTGTAACTTCCCTGTTTGCCATATTTTATTATTCTAAAATACTAATTAAGTAGAAATCAATGGTGTAAACATTTTCCGCTAGTTTTCACTGAAATAAAACATTTTACTTAACTGACTCAGTGTGACTTTCAGAGGGCCCTGAAGCAATTGAGTGATAGATAGTTCGCTTATAATTACTTTCATTTGGCTGTTTGTGTTCATTTTTTTCTTCATTTATAATTTTTTCTCAAAAGTGGAAGACTTATTTTAATTCCAGCTTTTTTGTTAAGTAATGAAATAATTATTTGACCTCTGGAAACCATAATTTCTCATTTATGAAATATAAATACCTAACTTACATGTCTTATAAGTAGTGAAGGGTTACGGAAGAATCATCTTGTTAAACACTAAAGATCTGTAGAAATGTCAGCTATTGTTATTGAAACATCACTAAACCTTACTCTCTCTTTTAAACTTAATAACAGTAATGCATTTGTACTAAATTCACCATTAGGAGTTTAGAAATGATGTTCTTTAATATGTGACTGAATACAGTTAGAATGATGTAGTCTCAGGTGAAAGACAACCATCAAATATTGTTTTCTGAGTCTATTTGGGTATAGTCTTTGTGCTAAAAGATGAAAGAGACAAACCAGTGCCTTAGCCCACATATGACCTGAATTATTGAACAGATAGCTCTTCATCTTTCTCTGATGATTATGACAGGGTTTTTAGATACACAGGTCACCTTTCCTTTGATCTATTGATATCACTGAAAGGGGTCTGATTAATCAACTAATTTATCATATTGCATGGGATCATTCCATTTAATACATGGCCTGTGGATTTTTGGCATGTCATTACTTTCTGACAATAATATGGTCAATTAAAATTTAAAAACTTTAGCTTGAACATGCCTGCTGGGAAATTTGAAGAAAGAAAATCTGCACTCTGGGGTCCAGGACTGAAAATGTTTCCCATGGCTTCAGGCGAAGGGATTAGGACATGAAGATGGAGAATTTATATCCTGCTTTTCCAGATTGAATTTTTATAATCTGTGGTCAACACTTGTTCAAGAGCACTCCTAGGAGTATTCAGAGAAGTATTTAAATATAAAATGGAACTTTTTTTTTTTTAGTTCACCTTTCAAAGGGACACAAACTAGTTTGTGCAAATCTTATACAAATTATTGTAGCACATAATCATAACATGCTTAGCATTTTACAATTTACAAAGTGCTTTTATGTAGAGTAAAGTTCAGGTTCTTTACTATATTTAAAGGTGATAAAAAAGACTAAGGTAATTCATAACTGCCCAACATGATTCAGCTAGTAGGTGGTAGTTAGAACCAAAATCTGTTATCTCTGTAAAACCTTGCAGCTTCATAAGCCTGTGGAAAAAAATCTCATCAATAAGAAGTGGATTAACTCTTGCAGAGTAGAAGAAATATTTAGTACATCACAGGAGGTAATTTGCTGAATTACAGTAATACCAGCAATGTCTTCCAGCTGTGTCATAAACTTTAAATTGCTTACTTTATTTTTTTAAGGTCCCTGTGAGTTATAGGGAGTACTTCGATTCACGTTTCTCTAATGACAAAGCTGAAAGCAAAACATGAGTAATTTAAGTTAATATTAAGCAGTTCACCAGATCTGGCCCATTCAAGATAGCCTTTTCTTGTTAAAAGTAAAACTGACAGCCTTGATAATGACAATAACTTAGAAGTATTGAATGCTTACTGTTTTAAAAGGAAACTGGAGCTGGGCAGTAAAGTGATAAAAACAAATTTTATTTAAAACTGTTGATTGTAATATGGGAAGAGACCAGGATTTAGGACTATGTTCGGTTCCAAATATAGCCTGGGCAAGTGGGGACTTACAACCAAGGAACAGGGCGGTGGTCAGTGGATAGAAAATTAGTAAGAGGGGCTGGAGCTTGCCTGGCATGTGCAAGGTTGCGGGTTCAAACTCCAGCACCAAGTATACAACAAAGTGTTGGAGCAGTAAAAGTCACATGGAAAACTAAAATTGATTCTATCTATCTATCTATCTATCTGTCTGTCTATCTGTCTCTAAAAAAAAATTACCAAGAGGAAAGAAACATTGGGGTAGGTGGATATTGGTTAATCAGATCTAATGGGATGCTTGCCAAAGGCAGACCAGGGTGATTAGATACCAAGGATAGTGGATGAGAAATTCGATTAGATATGAAGGGTAATCAGGCATCAAAGAAATTGAGGGTGAAGAGCCCTTTCTAAACTGATAACTGGGTAATGTAGGGAACACAGAAATCCAAAGGCTGAGGCCTCGCTGAAAAGAGGACTCATAGGAACCTGACTAAAATTTGATCAAGGAGAGTGTCTTGTTATTCCTCCTCTTGTTCAGGGACATAAGAGACATGCTTTCCTGTGAGTCATCTGAGGCCATGTCTTGTTTGGTGCCTTTTGTTCATGAAGGATCAGCTGAACTGTCTGTTGAGTCTTGTTGATGGTTGATAACTGCTGTACTGTGTGACTGTTGTGATGTTTAATGAGAGAGATACCTTTGAAGATAAACAGAACGGTAAAGATCAGAGCCTGAACTGTCTATGTGTTTAAGTTCATAGGCCTACAGGATCCACCAGAAGTTATCCCAGGACTGTCTTTCTTGGTGATGTCATAGTAATGGTGTGATGAATTTCTTCATTTGTCTCTTTAACCTTCTTGGTTGATGCAGAGACATCAGATAGATTGCCTGTGACAAAGGCACAGCAGTTGCTTCCAACCACTGTGCAAATACCTCTTTTGCAGAAAGAATCATATCAAGAACACTGTGGCTTCTCAAGTCAGTGTTCAGGCCAGTGATGATGATGTACAGGGACAAGGTGAATTGCTTCAGCAGTGAATAGATGACTCTTAGTGAGTTGAAATCTTTAGCCATCTGATAGAATCCCAGGAATGGTACCCAAAAGGTGGCAAACTTTCTCAAAAAGTAGTGATGTTGTGGGTGGAAACTTAGGCCCAAATCTGTAGCCATTCTTTCTACATCACCTTCTGAGGAACTGAAATCACCTACAAGGGAGCCTATGATGTCCTGATAGGGAGAGCAAGGTGAACTAGAGGATGTGGGTAATTATTTTGGAGATAGTTTTAGAAAGGAATAGAACTGTAGGGAAGTCAATTATGATGATGAGATTTAGTAAGATTAGTGAGGTAATAGAATCTGGTCCAATTGGATAGTAATAGTTAATAGGCTTGGGTTCCACAGATAAAATAATTACCAGGAACATCCAGAAATCATAAAGTAATTTTCTGTCTAAAGAATGAAAATTTTGATGGTGAAGGAATTTGTTAGAGATGATCCATGTGTGGTAATTCTGAGAAATTATGCCAGGTGGGGCAATGGGACATTTCCATTTATGCAGAATGTCTGGGGAACCTGTAGTGGATTGGATTAGTGATGACCAGGCAATTGTAATGACAAATGCTCATTTCCAAAAAAGGCCTGATAATAAAATTGTGATGAATACAGACGTACCCTTTCAGGGATAGACTGAAATAAATTGAGGAGTTTTGTCACAGTGACTATTTGTCCAATTTAAAATGGTAGAAGGAGGGAGAGGAAGGATTATAGAAAAATAGGCACTTTGATTGATGATTGGAATCTGGGAAATACTAGGTGTGCCCTCAGAAAAAGGAGCATGATATCAGCAGCCCATGGCACTATGGGAAGGAGTCTGCTTCAGCTAAGGCTGGCCAGTGGTTCTGTGAGTGAAGTCTTGCTGAGAGGTAGGGAATGGAGGGAGGAGCATGAGCTCTTAAATTTAGTGGCAGGTAAATGTGAAGAAGGTGAAAACAACTAATATCAGGTGAGGAAATAGTGAAAGCAGTCAGTAATTGGGAAGTCCACCAATGGAGTAGAAAATCCTTAAGGTTCTTGAAAGCACTTTGGGTAAGGGGATCCCAAAGTAATGACTTCCTAATCATGGTGTGGAAGGAAGAAAAATTAGGCATCCACATCTGAAAGACCCCCAAATTGTCAGTTGAACACTAGAGGATCAGTCTTTGAAGATTATTCTACCTGAGGTGAAATAAAATGACCGAGATATTGAACACACAGTGAGTGCAACTGAATTTTGTCTCTAGCTCAGTCTTGCTAATGCATTAATAAGATATTCAGTGTCGAAGAGGGAGCTGTCATAACTGTCAGAACATATAAGGAGGTCATCTATGTGATGGATTGGCGTCTCCAGGGAATTTTAGGTCCCTCCAATTGGCATTTAGGGCGCTCTAGAAGTGTAGAAACCCTAAGTAAATCCTTGGGACATAGCAGTCCAGGTAAATTGCTGATTTTTCTAGTTGAAGGCAAACTAGTATTGAGATTCCTTATAAAGAAATGCTTTAAAAAAACCAAGTTGATGACTGAAATATTCCATATTGAAGAGATAGTAGACAGGGTAATATTAGGATTAGATACCAACTAATGATATTCTGCCCCATTTGGCTTTTTAATGGCCAAAATTGGAATATTGCATGGAATAGAAGTGGGGCAATACTTTCTACTCACTCATAGTTTTTGTCTTAATCTTACTTTACCAGGGGGAGCCTCTCAAGTCCTTCTAGTCTTAAATGACATTGGGAAATACTATATTTTATCTTCTTTGGGTTCTGTATCCCATACATCTAATATCAGTAGTTTTTTGACCATAATGAAGAGGGGAATTCTAATGGTTGATTTAAGTCTGTAATTAAATGGGTAATAAGTTGAAAGGAGGAAAGAAACCCCAGTCCCCTTGGGAGAAGTTGGACAAAGCCATCAGGGAACATGGTTGTGAAGGAAAGGAATCAGGTACATATAGTTTATACCCGAATTCTAAGGTGATCTCTTCCCCACAGTTTACTGGGATAGAGCTGAGGAGGAAATTGTACAGTACTTTCAGAGTCCCGTAGAAATACAAGGAGAAACAGGCAAATCATAAGGTAATTTTTCAGAATTTACAGTTGGTGAAATTGGACTCCGAGGAAGAGGGGCAGAAATTAAGGGAGGTGTTGCTGCAGAATTGGTGAGAAGTGTGGTAGGGTGCCCTTCAACATGTAGGGTTATTTGTTCTTGTAAATTTGTAGTAATTAAGGCATTGCATATTTACTTCCGTAGAGGAGAGTCAGTAATTCTCTAGTAGGCAGGGGACTTGAACTTTTCCCCTTGTTTTGAGGACCAGGTAATTTCAGGCCCAGTGTCCCTTTTCCTTAATATCAGCATGTATCCAGATCAGAGCCCTCAGTTGTGGCACTTGCATTGTATATTTTCCAGTTTTTTTAAAATTCTGTCTTCATAATTCTACGCTAATATCTGGAACTCAGATAACATATGCATTTTTCAAATTCATATTATTTTTCTGTAATGTGTCATGGAGCACTGACCTGAAACTATTTACCAAGCTTTTGTGGCCAGAGCAGAAGCTGTTTGTCAGTTACAGCCTGAGTGGTCTTTCCATTCTAATTGATGGTGGTAGCCACAGTTTTATCCCTTTGTTGTGTACAGTTTTGAACACATAACCACTCAGATTTGTGCGAGAGATCTGAGGAATGGTTCCTAGTAAATTTTTTTCTTCCCTTATTCTAAAGTGGAAATTGAGGATACCCTGGGACCCATGAAGAACTGTAGAAATAATGGTCCATTTGGCTTTTTCAAAACCAAAGGGAGGCATCTCCAGGCCCAACTGATAGGAGCATAAGTTGATATAAATTGGGGAATCCTGGCGAGTATGCTGCTAGAACAATTTTGAACAATTCAGCAAGCCTTCCCTTTCTTTTTTGGGGTCAGGAAGATTCTTGGTGATGTTATGTATTTTAAATGCCATCTCTTTATTGGCCTCGCTTGGGAACCTGTATTGGCTGCAGCCTAGGCTTCATCTTCAGGAGATGGGAGCCTGGTCTTACAGGGAATTGAGGGGCTGCAGGTACATATGGTGTAGAGCATTCTGGGAAAGAAGCCTACCTAGGAGAGCTGGAAGAGGATTATGGGGATGCAGAGGAGAGTTTGGGGGAGTTTAGTTGGAAATTTTTTCTGAAGTCACTTGGAAGCTCACTAATTTGAGTGAGAATTGAGTTATTTAGCCATTTTTTTCAACTTCTTTTACCAGATAAAATAGGCAGACCACTGTGCACCTGAAACTTTTGTTCACTTTTGCTTAGGACCTCCTCTTAGGTGTACTAATGTAGTGAATGGCTCAGGAGACCCAAAGGGGCCACTGCAGCTGAAGAGAGTTTTCAATAAAATTTTGCCAGTAGGAAAGAAAGCAGTTTATGGGCTGTAATAGTGAAGTATGTAATCAGCAGGGGTTTTAAGGAGGGTTTCAGTTGACTGAAGTTTCCATGGGAGGAGCAGGATCAAATAGAACAGAGAAGCCCAGGAAAAGGATTTTCCAGCTAAGGAGTGAGGGAGTGGACCCCCCTCCCTTTTGAAACAAAGAGTTGATGGGGAGGAGATTCCTAATTCCAGGACTCAGGGAATGAATCCCCACTGGAAACGAAGTCTGGGCATCTAACCGAGCCTCAGACAGTGTATAGGTGATTCCCTAGTCACTTAAACATTTTCAACTGTAGAGGGTGTGAAAATGATACACATTCAGTAGAAACCATACTTTCAGTTTTGAATTTTGATCTGCTGTACTAGGATATGTAGTGTATAATCATCTCTGGAAAAGCACCCAGTCAGCCACGTGTTCATGAGGGTAAACAACTGATACTCTACTGGGTACTGTGTCACTAAGCTGTGATGTTTGGTAGGTGTATGAGTCAGCTTTTGATCACTTTGACAAAATTCCTGAGAAAAACAACCTAAAAGGAGGAAACATTTATTTTGGGTCACAGTTTCATAGATTTCAGGCCGTGGTCAGCTGGCTTCATTGCTTTTAAGTCTGTGGCAAGGCAGGAACATCGTGGCAGAGGAAGGCTGCTTACCTCACGGCAACCGGTAAGTGGAGAGAGAGGAAGGGACTGGGGGATAAAATATAGTTCCTAGGGGCATGTCCCCAAGGACCCACTCCCTTTAACTAGGTCCCACCTCCTGTAGTTTCTACCAACTCTCAATAGTCTTCTCCATTCTGAATTCACTGATGGATTAATCCATTGACAAGGTTAGAGTTGTCATGATCCATCACTTCCCCAAAGACCCACCTCTGAAAATTACTGCCTGAGTCTTTTGGGGATATTCCAGATTCATATTACAGCAAGAGGTTGGGTGTATTAATTGCACCTTAGGGTATTTTCAGCTTATGATGAGTTTACTAAAACAGTGCCCCTTTGAAGTTCAGGAGCATCCATATGCCCTCACTATTCTTGACATCCAATCAATCAAGAAGACTGGAGACAAAGGCCTCAAAGTGTGTTGAGGATTGGTTGTTATATCTGAGGGTCCAATGATGGTAGTTGGATCCAGACATGTGTGTTAAGGCACCAAAAACTAGTAAAGAAAAAATAGAGCAGGATAGTAGTTAATGCAGTACAAATAGATTTTATTCAGGAACTATTGGAATAGGGGGAAAGAACTGGGCTCAGTTATAAATACAACATGGATAAGTAGGGATTTATAGCCAAGAAGTGGAGTGAGAGTCAGTGGGTGGGAAATTACTAGAGGAAGTAAACATCCGGACTGGGACAGAGATTGGGAAAAGTGAAGATTGAAGTCATACCCTTATTCAGTGTCCAGGCTGGGGGATTCTCCTCCCCCTGCAAGTCTTACAAACTCTAAAGCCTGGGATCTCCAACAACCCTGCTGATGTGTTGCTGACAGTATAAACCTAGAGAAGAGGAGCCAGTGACAGCTCTGCCATGCTGAGGTGCCTTGGGGGTAACTTAAAATAGCTCAAAATAATCTGAGTTTTATTCCTATCTACATAATAATACTTTTATTGTTATGTATAGTAATTTCGAATATGAAAATTTGCTGAAGAATTCATTCTCTTAAGCTTTCCAGAGTATCCATTTTGTAAGTTAAAGAATATGGAAGTAAAAACTGTAACCTCTTTATAGCTATTTCACCCTAATTATTAGATTTGGAACCTTGAAGAAATTGCCCTTTGAAAATCACTTGTTACTTGGGCTCTCTGTCTTCTCACTATTTAGCAAGCATTGCTTAAAGTGTCACGTAGGGACATTTGATGTGCTCTATAAACCACTCATGGCTTCTGATAGTTCTGGTTTTGAAAGCTTTGAGAGATCACTGAGTAGTGAAAGCGGGTGGAAGTCTAAGAGTATACTCAGTACCTGTAGAAATGTGGCAAGATTTTTCTTTCAAACTTTGTATGTTTTTGAAGTAGAACATAATTTTTTTTAAACTAAATCTGTCATTTGCCATAGTCTTAAATTCATTTTAGAAACTTGGTTTTAGATCTTATACTTTTTTCCTAATGATCACTGACACATGATACTTACCTTAACTCCACTTCCTTCCCAGGAAAGCTGGGTCTTTATCTTATGATTTTACTAGCATTCAATATTTGCTCTTGTCAAAAGTATAGTGTCTACCTTTGTTTGACCAGTGGGATATGAGCATAATCTAATAGTGGATTAGAAAACCACCAACCATCAGATACTGGAAAACATTTAATGGAAGCAGAATACTGGGATAGTACCCTTTCAAATACTGTGGTAAGACCAAGGAGTCCTTCTATATTTATTTATTTATTTATTTATTTATTTTTTTAACGATGATTCTGAGCTGGGCACAAAGATCTAAGTAACAGATTTTATCTCAGGGAGCTTGTGGTCAGGAACAGTTAATCACCTGTATAAATAGGTCATTGATAGCAAATAGAAGATAATGTGTTTTAAAATAATTATGGTTAAGGGTCTTAAAGATCAAATATATAGTAAAGATAAATCTTCTAGAGAGGTATAGGTACATTTAGGGAGAATGTTATTGAAGTTTTGAGAAAGATTACTTCTGATGTTGAGCACTGAGATGAAGTATCATCTGAAAGAAGTTACATCCTAAAAAGATTTCATTAGAATCTATGATTTTTAAATACCTTATTATTGAAAATGTACACTGTTATGGAAAGAACATGGGCTTTGGAATCAGACTTACCTATACATGATTTTCAACTCTGCCATTTATTTAATAGCTGTATTATATCACATTGCTTCATTTCTTTGAACTTCAATTTTCTCATGTGTAACATCACAGGTGAACTGTGACAATTTAAAAGATTAAATGGGATTACGATTTTAAAAGCACCTAGCAAATGCCTGGTGGTACCTAATTGCATTTCGATAAATGTTAGTTCCTTTTTTTTTCTCTTATCTCCCTCATTTCAAAGTCCTTTCCATACCATTAGCTTATTTTATGAACACGGAGGAAGGGATTTCAGGTAGGAGGCAATTGCAGTAGTTCACTAACTCATCAGGCACTTGCTGACTACTTGCTTTATATAGTGAAAATTCACAGGAAGTCATTAATTATTTTAAAAGGCATTTCAGAAGTAGAATGGGTAGAATGTGGGGAATTAAGGGACAGCTAAGGGAAGGAGGGTAGAGGAGACAGAAAATTGATTTGCATCTAGTATAATCTCCAGAATCAAACTAAGGAAGAGCTGGGGAAAGGATTCTTCTCTATTTGAAAGATATACAGTTTACCTTCCATTTCTGTGGGTTTTGTATCCACAGGTTCAACAAAACTTGGCTAGAAAATATTAGAAAAATTTGCATAATAGACATACAAACATTTTCCCTTTAACAGGTCATTATCCCTAAACAATATAACAACTATTCACAAAGCATTTGCATTATCTTAGGTATTATAAGTAATCTGGAGATGATTTAAAGTGTATAGGAGATCTGGATATTAAACCAGCAACTTTACAATTGCTTGAAAAAGAAGTAGGATTGTTGGGATCTGACCTTTGCTTTATCAGCTGCTCTGGATCTTGTTGCTGTTTGCATAAGCTCCTTCGGGAGGGGCTGCTAGATTGTATATTGTTAAGCTTGAGAAACAGGACGTCGAGGTGGGCTTCAGATGTTTCGCATTGGTATCACCTGCCAATTATTCTAGATCCTTCAAAAGGCGCAAGTAGAGAGGTTTATTGGTCAAATGTAATCCAGGTGTGGCAATGAATGAGGTAATGTAGAGAGACCTCGAGGGGGAGGGGTGAAGCCCTTTAAAAGAAGAGGCTCCAGCCAGCAGTAAGGAGCTCTTGCGCTCCAGAAGAAGAAGAGCTCTTGCACTTTCTGCTGGCTGTGCTGTCCCTGCTCCCTCACGAGAGAGCTCTTCCTTTGGGAGAGAGCTCTCATACTTTGCTGCTGGACATGGTGTCCCTGCTCCTTTGGAAGATGAGCTCTTGTCAGCAGCCGAACCTGCCTATGCTTTGCTCCTGAACTTCCCGACCTTCAGAACTGTGAGAAATTGCTGTCTATATTTGTTCTGAAATAGAGTCTTGTAGCATTGCCTTGACTTGTTTGAGATTACTTAATGTTAGGCATTTTGTCGTAGCAGTACAAATGAACGTTGCCTTGAAAGAGAGATGTAAAGTATGGATATATAAAAAGGAGAAGTAAAGTTTGGACAAAGAAAGACCGTTTTGGGTCTCCGGCCTGTGGTTTTTCTCATCCCCAGCCCGTCCCTCAGGTCAGAACCTGGCTGGACTGGGACATAGGATCAACACTACATGACATAGGGGTCGACACTGCCTTCCTTAACAAGACTCCCATGGTGCAAGCAGTAAAGTCAAGAATAAATGAATGGGATGCAATTAAACTAAAAAGCTTTTGCACAGCTAAGGAATTAGTCAAGAGTGTCAAGAGAGATCCTACAGAATGGGAGAACATCTTTGGCTGCTACACCTCAGACAGAGGGTTAATATCCAGAATATACAAAGAACTCAAAAAACTAAACACCAAAATCACAGATAATCCAATCAATAAATGGGCTATAGAACTAAAAAGAAAGTTCTCAGTGGAGGAAGTCCAGAAAGCCCATAAATATCTGAGAAAACACTCTACATTACTAGCAATAAGAGAAATGCAAATCAAAACTTCAATGAGATTCTACCACACTCCTATCAGAGTGGCAAAAATGAAGAATACGAACAATGACAGATGCTGAAGGGGCTGTGAGAAAAGAGGACCACTGTCACACTGCTGGTGGGACTGCAAACTGATTCAGCCACTGTGGAAAGCAGTGTGGAGACTACTTAAAAAATTAGGCTGGAACCGCCTTTTGACCCAGCTATCCCACTCCTGGGTATTTTCCCAAAAGAGTTAGAATCAGCATGTTATAGAGATACAGCTTCATCAATGTTTATAGCAGCTCAATTTACTGTAGCTAGACTGTGGAATCAACCCAGATGCCCCTCACTCAATGAGTGGATTCAAAAACTTTACAGTGGAATACTACTGGCCATTAGAGAAAATGATATGGCTTGTGCAGCCAAATGGATGGAGATGGAAAAAATTATGCTAAAAGAAATACCCCAAACTCAGAGGCTCAAGGCCCAAATGTTTTCTCTCATTTGTGGAAGCTAGAATACAACCAGATACAGTTTGATAGATGGCTTAGCTAATAATATCCTCAACATGTGTGAATTTTTACACGAGCAGGGGGAACCTGGTCTAGAATGCTGGGAGACGTGGGGTGGGGAATAGGAAGGATATCTAGGAGACTGGAGGGAGGGAGTATGGGGGAATCAACTCAGAGGGAAACCTCCGACTTCCATGAGAAGTCCATTTACCCCCAGGGGTTTAATAGGGGGAAACGTGGAACCATAGGGAACCCAAGGGGGGGAACCATGGAATGGCTTCAGCCTTGGGTTGCTATGTGAATATAAATTTGTTCTAGATTGTTTGATAATGATTCCCTCCTAATTGTAAGTCCATATTTGATGAATAAAAAAAGAAAAGAAAATGTAACAAGTAAAAAATCTTTGGGAACTTCAAAAATATTAAATGTATAGGAGGATGTAGCTGATTATATGCAAATACTATATCATTATATTTGAAGTACTTGAGTATTCTCAGATATTGGTATTTGCAAGAGGTTCTGGATGGGTAATGAGGGATGATTATAAGTAACATTAGCCATCCTCTACCTGAGAAATTTGTTTCCCATAAGTTTTATGTTTTTTAAAAGAAATTATTTGTATCACAAAGGATACAAGGGATATATCTGATGTGAATGTATGTCTGCCCATGAATATTCAATTTATTGTAGAAAATACCACTTTTTACCCACTGATTCTGCCTGGCATTTCAATATCACTAGTACAGTATTGACTTAGTTTGTCTTTTTCTTTTTCTCTCAACCAGTTTGACAGAGGTTACTCTTACAATATCCGTCATAGCTTCGGAAAGGAAGGCAAGAGGACAGACTATACACCTTTCAGTTGCATGAAGATTATTCTGACTAATCCACCAGGCCAAGGAGACTATCATGGTAAGTGCTTTCAGTGGATATGATGAAAAGTACAGAAGCCCAGCTCTGTAGGAAACACTGAAGTAATGTAATGACTTTTTTGCATTACTGATAGTACCCAGTTTGTAGCTTACGTCAGTCATGAGTGTCAAGCTAGAGCTCCATTACTGTAACAATGATTTGTCTTATTATTGAAAGGTCAGGCAAAAGAAATTCATTCAGCTGTACTTCAGTTGGTGCTGGACTAGGCTTTTCAGTTCTCAATTTTCCTGCTGTTTGCTTTCTCATGTTTTCTGCAAGTGTCTTAGAAGACTGATAAAAGTTTTTCAAAGGTTTCTGAAATTGAAAAACTGTTTTGGAATATTAGGTTCATTAATTTTCAAAAGACTACTGAGGAAGAGGGAGTTTTATTCTCATTACTGTTACCTGATTAACAAATAGTAAGCAATTTTATAAGTCATGGTATCAAATATATCTATCAATTAATTTGCTTGAGTTGTTAGTTTAAAAAAAAATCCATGTCAAACTTCTGAATTCAGTTTTTTTTTCTAAAGCAAGTCTCTAAGCCTAAGTTGAAAAGTTTCTCATTTGTCAGGTGTGTTAAGAAATGATTTAATAGTTCCTATTAATACATTTTTAGATTACCAAAGTATTAATACAGTATGTAGCAAAACTTTTTTTGTTTTAGAATCTTAACTGAAAGTTATACGAGATTGCACACTTTAAAGCTGTTAAAGATCAAATAATCTCAAACAATATTTTTAGACTTTATATGTCCAAAGCATTAAAAAATGCCTATATTTCTATGGAAATCAGCATGGAGGTGCCTCAAAATACTAGGCATGGAACCATCATATGATCCAGCTATACCACTTCTCAGTACCCTGAAGAATTAAAGTCATTATACTACAGTGATTCATGCATACCCATGTTTATAGCAGCACAATTCACAATAGCCAAACTATGAACCAATCTAGTGTCTATCTACAGATGAATGGATAAAGAAAATGTGGTATGTATATGCAATTTTATTCAGCCATAAATGAAATGAAATTATGGTATTTCCAGGAAAATGAATGGAACTAGAGACCATCATGTTAAGCAAAATAAGTTAATTAAGTTCAGAAGATCAAGGGGTCTTATGTTTTCTCATATGCAGAAACTCAAGAGGAAAAAGGAAAACAAAGATAGGGATGGATCTCCTAAAAATCAAAGGGAGATCAGTAGAGGCAGGGCAACAACGAATGGGAAGCAGCAAGGGAGCGGGGAGAAGCTGGTGATACTGGGCAAATTATATTGTAACATTGTGTGCATTTACAAGTATATAATAATACTATCAATTTGTACAATTATAGTGCACTAATTGAAAATGAGAAAGAAAGTTTCCTCTTTAAAGTAAAAAAAGCTTATATATTGATTATTATTTAATAAGAGGTGGTCAGTGCTGTTAATATGCAGTGAGTGATTTCAATCACTTGTGTTAGAATCCCTTAATACATTTTTGGAAATGCAGACTGTTCAGGTCCCACCCTTAGACATAAAATATTAGACTTCATGTGAATTTCCCTGTGTGGTTTTTATATCTTCTAATCTTTGGAAGTCATTGGCGTAGATACTTCTATTGAGGAAGTCAGAAGCTTTTGTTAGCACAGCAACCGTACCAAGCTGTTAAATCAGAACTGAGCTTGTGGCCAACTAAACTCCCAGGAATTCTTGTGAATTTCTAAGTTTTAGCATTCATCACTTATGTAATTGATTTTTTATTAGCATAAATGCAAGACTTTATATTTTTTGTTCATGTTAAATTGTATCTTATTTATTTTAGTGTATTTGTATTTTATTTTATTTCTAAACTCAAGAACAGTGGTAGTGGGCTTATCTGGAGTGGATTTATTCAAAAACCAACAGTGAGTACCTGAAACTGCAGATAGAACTAATCCTTGTGTATACTATTTTTTTCCTATACATATGTACGTATGATGAAGTTCAGTATATAAATTAGTCATAATAAGTAATAATAATTTTTAAAAAATGCCATAAATCTATATAAATGTGGAGTCTCTCAAAACATCTTACTGCCATGTAGTTATCCTTCTTAGGATGATGTGAGATGATACAGTGCCTATGAGATGAAGCAAGGTGATTGACATAAGCTTATGATATAGCATTAGGGTACAATTGTCTGATCCTGGATCAATGAGCCATTCTGATAATGGTTGGATATCAGGAGCAAATGATGTCAATGCTTGAAGATCCTCAGTAATTGAAGATTTTTTTTCCTGAAATGTTTTACAAAATCATTGTAACTAGAAATTGTTTAACTTAATAAGTGTTGCTACAGAGGTTGTAATCCTTTGATGGTCATACAGTGACTTTAATGTTACATTTTATCTGAGGATTGTATTCTGTAATTTATCCGTTAATATTTATGCAGTTGGAAATGCTAGCAAATTTTGATAACATTGACATTGCTGATTCTGCTTCATTTTCTTCGTTTTCCTTTTTCTGTATAGATAATTCAATAAATTCTTCCAGTTCCTCCTTTGTTAACACTTCTTGATGGCCTTTAATATGTTCTTCCACTTCCTCATCAAGCATGTCAGAAAATTCTCCTTGTTTGTCTTGCTGCATGAATGATTTCCCTTGTCTATCGATCTCCAGGAAACCTTTAAAATCATTCACAGCTTCACTCTATAGTTCACTCTATAAGTTCTTCCAGCAGGCATTTACAGTTTCTGATTTTAATTCATTCACTTCAGCTTTGATGAATGTTAGTTGCATCAGCAATGATGAATCATTTCCAAATCTGTGTTATGTTCAGATTGGGTCTATATCAATTGCCGATTAAATGCAGTCAGGTATTAGGTGGGGTATGTGGCCTTGACAAACCAAATGATGCCCAGGTCAAGGGAAGCAATGACATTATGTTTGGAGGTAAAAATACAACCTCACCATTTTTGTTTTCATAGCAAATATATTCAAGGTGGTTACTAATAATAGGCCCCTTTCTCTTCTAAGTGTATTTTCACTTCTGGGATGAAAGCTTCGTGGAACCATTCCATAAACAAGATGACTGTCATCATTGCTTTGTAATTATGTTGCCAGAAGTTGGGCAGATTGGTTTTACTTTTGAGAGAACATGGTTTCTTCACACTGTTCATTGTACCTAGCCTCATCATTTGCCCTCAAATGGTGCTGTTATTGGAGTCCTAGCCCAATGGCCCAAATCTGAGAGTCCCAGAAAATCAGGTACTGCCACTCACCCAAAAACCAAATGAAAAAAGTGATAGTGAAGAAAAGGAAAGGAACTGCAATAGGCCACACTGGGAAGATGAGCGAGAGTAAGCATCGCAACTGTCTTTGGGACTACTAACTTGAGCTTTAAGTTTTAATAAAGAAAGAATTGGGGCAGAGGGTGAGAGGCATGCATAATTAAGCAATCTTGGTCAAACTATAGTCTGATTGGCTGCTGGTTGTTAGATCTCATTCTCAGGTGGCTCTGGAGAAATCCTATTTTGCAAGATGTTTATCTATCACATTTGTGATCCTGGAAGGGGATAGTTTGGTTCCCAAAAGATGATTGCTCCTGAGTAGGTGGGGATGGTCTCATCATGGGGTGATCTGCCTGGAAGGCTCCCCTGTTCCTGGAAGGTACAGGGTAATAGCTGAAGTTTGATCTTTTGTCCCCTCCCCCGCACCCCCTCCCACACAAGGGGTTTAGAACAGGACATTGTAAAAGCTTGGCTATTCACTTGTCCCTGCAAATCTTGGAAATTTCTTAGTTTCTCTTGTCTTAGGGTCTTCAACCTTGAAGTGGGTAGATTACCAGCTTTGGATGAATACTCCTTGAATGATTAACATTCCTATGTGCAGACATAAGCAGGTCTCTGACCAAAAGTTTAAGGCAAAGGGGTCATATACAAAATGAGATCAGAAATGCCAACCCTTTATCCTTTTTTTGGTTTATCATCAAGCATCAGCAGGCCTAAATTAATAATTGGCGCTGTTAATCAAAAACATCATTGAAATCTGTTCTATTGCTACATAATACAAGTTAATCTGTCCTTCCATGTTTTATGCCCTCATGCATGCCTCCGTTGCACTTTTATGAACATAGGTTCTATTGAGCATCTTTTCCCAATCGGTTTCTTCCCAATTAAAAATTTGCTTTAGGTGGGATTTTTTTCTCCTTAATCAACTTAAACTGTGCATGAGATGTAATAACATCAGCTTTCCCTATTTAGCCTCTCCAGTAATTTTTATGTTTTTTGTTTCAACCCTGTTCTTGAATCTGTGTAATCTCTTACTTGCAGTAAATGGCTTGATGTCATTCATTTCAAGGGAGCCTTGCTAAAGTCTTTGTGTAGACTCAGCTTTCTGGAGCACCTAGAACACATTTTCTGTTCATGTCTTCTACCCATAAATTCAATGCTTTTTCCATTTTAACTAAGCATTTGTCATATATCATGCTTCTAACTTTTGTAATTTGAGGTGAGATAGCAGAACTAGCATGCATTTCTTTTTCCTTATCTATTTCATAGATAAAAAATTATTCTTACCGCAGATCTTAGTAAACTCAACATACTAATTTTTGTTTCCTTACTTAGTTGAGAACTTTTGCTTTTTCACTTCTTTTTGGCATATCCAACTTGTTAGAATCAACACATTTAGGCTTTGAGGCTGTTATGAAGTTTTCTTTAAAAAAAAAAAAAAAAAAAAAAGGTTGTATAAGCACTATGGTACCGTGACAATTGATCTGGTAACCAAGACAGCTAGCAAGTGACTAATAGACAGCATATATAGCATGGATACACTGGGTAAAGGGACAAGGTGGGAAGAAGTGAGATTTCATCACACTACTCAGAATAGTGGGTAGTATAAAACTTTTGAATTATTTTTGCAATTTTTCATTTAATAATTTTGGACTGGGGTTGTCCTTTCATACGTGAAACTTCAGATAAAAGAATTTCTATTCTATACTTAGCACTCATATTATTTTCTGAACACATTCACTTATCCCTCCTTTCAAAAAAACCTGATTTTTAGAATTGCTTTAGGTTCATAGTGAAATTGAATAGAAAGTAGAGTTCCCATATGCTCCTGCACATGCTCAACATCCCACATCAGTTTTGTATCAGTTGTTACAATTGCTGATCCTACGTTGATATATGTGGAGAACAGTTTCACTGCCCTAAAAATCTTCTGCACTCTGTGTATTCATCTGTCTTTTCCCTTTAATCCCTGGTGGCAACCACATCTTTTAACTAACTCTATAGTTTTGCCTTTTACAGAATGTCATGTAGTTGAAGTCTGTGGCTATCGCTAGAATCATACTACATGTAGCCCATTGAGATTATCTTCTATCCCTTGGAAAAATGTGTTTAAATTTCCTCCCTGTTTTTTCATGGCTTTATAGCTCATTTCTTTTTGGCATTGAATAATATTCCATTGTCTGAATATACCACAGAGTATCTATCCATTTATCTTGGACTTTTGGTTGCTTTCCACTTTGGCAGTTACAAATAAAGCTACTGTAAACATCCATGTGCAAGTTTTTATGTAGATTTAAGTTTTCTATTCATTTAGGTTAATACCAAAATGTGTGATCCCTGGATCATATTGTAAGACCATGTTTAATTTTGTAAGACACTGCTTAATTGTCTTCCAAAGTTGCTATGCTATTTTGTATCCCTGCCAACAGTGAATAAGAGTTCCTGTTGCTCCAAATCATTGTAGCATTTGATATTGTTAATGTTTTGGATTTTGGTCATTCTAAAACATGTACTAGTGGTATTTCTTTGTGATTTTGCACAATTCCCCAATGCTTATACAATGTTGAAATCTTTTCACATTCTTCCTTTTCTTTTCATCAGTATATCTTTTTCGGTAAGGTCTGTTCAGGTCTTTTTAAACCAAGTTTTTATTTTATTGTTGAATATTAAGGGTTGTGTATTTATCAAATGTGTCTTTCATAAGTACTTTCTCCAATCTGTTCTTCTGTTCCTTTCTCTGTTTTCATTTGGCATTCCAGTTATGTACATATCACACATTTTATAACTGTCCAATTGTTCTTGGATATTCTTTTTTTTCCCTCCTTGCTTTTGAGTTTCAAAAGTTTGTATTGTTTTGTCCTTAAGACCCACAAATTTTCTAAAGCCATT
Source organism: Aplodontia rufa (assembly GCA_004027875.1). Lineage (NCBI taxonomy): Eukaryota > Metazoa > Chordata > Mammalia > Rodentia > Aplodontiidae > Aplodontia > Aplodontia rufa. The sequence goes on along the minus strand of PVKS010008940.1, from coordinate 17,901 downwards.
TTGAGATTCCTGAGTCTGTCAAAAGCATTCTTCGCTTCTGTACAATATTTTTGATAGCTTTTTAAATATTCTTAGAATTTCCATCTCTCATATTAATATCTGTTTTTTCATGTTATCTGCTTTTTCCATTGGAGTCCTTAGCATATTAATCATAGTTGTTTTAAATCCTGGTTTCCTCATTCCAACATGCCAGCCATATGTAACTCTGGTTCCAAAGCATGTTCATTGTGTTCAAACTTCGCTAGTGTTTTGAAGTGTTTTTGTCACCTTAGGTGGGACAAGATAGCTAGAGTTGGGTATTTCCCAGCCCCCAAGTACGTTAGGCTCTAATAAAACCCTAGCAAGTCTCTGGTTAAATAGTTTCTCCCAACTGCAGATCTTAAGAACAGAATGTTCTAGCATATTTCAAAATAGTTCCTTTTTCTCCCTTTGCTGGAAACAGGAGGGTGTGTATGTATATACATATACATATTTTTTCTAATATTACTGTGAAGAGCTAGTAAAGTTTCTGGAGGTGAACAAAGCTCACAAAAGTGTGAGAGCTCCCTGACTGGGCCCACACTGAGGCTCCAGCGGTTTACCTGAAACAGGCAGGCACTGATTCCCTTGGAGCTTCAGTCAGTTGTGCATCTCTCTATTCACTTGTCCGTCTCTCCAGTTTGGGGGGATATAGTTTTTCCTTTTGAACTCACATCTCTGTTGGATTTATGAATTGTTGATTTTTCAGTTCATTTTACTTTTTTCTTGTTTAGGATGCAGGGGTGACTTTTAAGGGCCTTACATGAAACTGGAAGTCTGTCTTCCTTCATTTTATATTATTTCAAAGCTTTTTAGTCCCCTGGGATGACATTATTTTATCATTTGTTCAATCAGTTGTGCATCTACATAGGCTTATATTCTGGCTTGTTTTTATTCATGTCTTTCACAAATGTGTGCTGGGTAGTCTTAGCTGTTATTAAATTTAGTTCCTGCATTTGTTAACTTGTTAGTTCAACCCTGGAGATCATTCTTTTATATGGAAGGCAGGAACAAAGTAGGTGTTGATATCACCAGCTTCTCCAGGTAATAGTCTGTTTCTTCTCTTCTGATAGTAAGCATAGCTTCAAAAGACCTTTTGGTGGCCATTAGTATGTCAACAATCAACAGTCTTCTTTCTTTTTGGCTTTCTTTTGTCTGACTTTTCATAGTATTTCAAATATAATATGGGTAATTCTATGTAGACTGTGTCCTTTTTCTTGTGCCCTTTCATCATTCTGTGATTAAACAGTTATTCCCCACATACCCTCATTTCTTATTGGGATGCCTTGTAAATTTATCAGGTACTTCAAGAATAATAATAGCTACACATTTTGAGTGCTTCCTATGTATGTGCCATGAGCATATAATAGCTTATATTCCATTCTTATGGTAAAGTTGTGAGGAGTATACTATTATTTCCCTCACTTGAGAGACTGAAGCTCCCTTAACAAGATAAAATATCTGCTTAAATACCCAGCTAATAAGTGGTAAACTGAGAGTCAAATCCAGGCAATATAACTCCAGACTCTTTATTATGTAGTTTCTCAAGATGTTTCCATGTTCTAAATATATTAGATGTTCTTTTCTGAATAAAGTATATACTGTAAATTTTGAAAGTTGCATAGTTTGTGGAGGTCTATTGCATAGTTATGTTTTTGGTAAATACATTTGTGTTTGATATCTTGGCTCTTTTCCATTATTTTTTCATCAACCATTTTCCTGTTGATTTCATCAAAAACAAGTAGCTATTTCTGATTAACTTACAGATCTGTTAGGTATATGGTTTAAAAAGTAATCAAACTTTCCTGTATTAAATTTTCAAGTAAGTATTTTATTTACCATTAAAGTTTCTTATTAGGATAGCTAATATTTTCTTGATTTTTGCCTAATACATGTGTTCTGTTTTATTTTGATACCAGGCATTGAACCTAGGGGCACTTAACCACTGATTCACATTCCCAGCCCTTTTTATTTTTTATTTTGAGACAGGGTCTTACTAAGTTGCTCAGGGTCTCATTTAGTTGCTGAGGCTCATTTTGAACTTGCAATCCTTCTGCCTCAGCCTCCTGAGTCGCTGAGATTACAGGCATGTACCACTGTGCCCAGCTACATTAGCTTTTAATTATAATCCTTCTCTGTTCTTATTTTATGCCAGTGTTTCTAGTAGTCCATCTTTTTTTTCTCATGAAATAATATAGAGATGACATACTACAAGTTGTTTGTCTGTGAAATAGTTTCCTATTTGTCTATTTCATCTTCCTCATGATTCCTCTAAATTTACATGAATTCTACAAGAAATAGACATAGAATTTATGTCCGGAAATGGTATAAGGTTTTAATATTTCTCAGTTTTTACATTTTTTTGTTTTCATTGTCCACTTCCCATCTCTTATACCTGTTATATAATATATTTAGATTAGAAAAATACTAGATTATATAAAGCTTTCTAGGCAAACTATTATAGCTACTTTGTGATTATCTGTACTTGCTAGCAAGTAGCAAAACTAAAGCTGTTTTCCTCATCATGGATCTTAGCCTGAGAATGATGTAATGTTCTGTGTAACTCTTGAGCCTGTAGTACCTTGATAATCATACAGCTAAACTGTCATTTAGATAAAGAGAGGAAAGCATTTGCACCCATGGGCAATTAGCTTTTTTATTAATAAGCTGTTAGACAATTAAGGGGAGCTTAGACAATCTCTCGAGTGTGGTATTGCACTAAGTCCTGTGTAAATAACCTTGTTGGTGTGCTTGCCTATTTTTTGTTGTCAGGGTGCCCATTCCGTCACAGTGATCCAGAGCTGCTGAAACAGAAGTTGCAATTATACAAAATCTCTCCTGGAGGAATAAACCAGGTAGGTCAGCTTTTGCTCTGCATCCTCAGTAATGAGGCATTGGACAGATCATCTCAGGTTTACTTAATGTCTTTGCAGTGATACTGTGTTCTTCTTGTCAGGCTTCACCCTAGACACCCTATCTTCTAGATGTAGTCAGCTAAAGCCTTGAATTTTCTGGTTTAGTATCCTTGAAATTTGAGTTCTTCTGTCTGCTAATTTGTATTATTTTTCTTGGTTCTAAAGAAAGATGATCACTCCCCTGCACTTGGTTTCCTCTAAGTTTGTTTTGCTATACCAATTGAGGAACACATTTTTTTTTTTAAGAGAGAGGGATAGTGAGAGAGACAGAATCAATTTTTATTCAGTTTGGTATGTAGCCATTGTTGCTCTGACACTTTGTTGTGTATGTAGTGCTGGGGTTTGAACCCGTGGACTTGTGCATGCAAGGCAAGTGCCGCAACTGCTGAGCTACTGCTCCAGCCCCTGAGGACCACATTTTTAAAAATAAAATTTTAGAATAATATAGTAAAGCTTATTAATGTAGCTGAAAACCAATAATAGCATTTTTGTTGTTGTTGTTGTTTACAGAGCACATGATAATGTAGTGTGCACTGACTAAATGGTCTGATAGGCATCAGTTTATCAGACCAGTTGGTTTGTTTAAACTATGTTTCTGATTGTAGTTCTGGGTGTAATAAAAATTTTAAATACTTTGTTTTGTGAACAATTTAAAAAAAAAGGAAATGCTCAAATTGTAAAAAAAAAAAAAAGTACATCTTTTAGTAGGTGTGCATTGCATAGAAATAAATCTTTGACATTGCAAAACCTGCTATTTATAGTGTGCTTCTGAGTTGACGTTGACTTTGATTTTGAAGAAATTGAAGAGGAGTTTTTGCTTCCTTAGCTCAGGAAGAACAGTGTGTGTTTTAGAGCTGTAATATCTAAGTTATGCATCCCTTAACATGTATTTTTACTTGAAGAACATTATTACTATAGAAGACTCTAGTGCTGCTTCTGTTTCCAACGTTCTGATTGAGTTTATTTATTTTAGTTTGAATCTTACATAGCTTTTTGGTACTTACTCTAGGCAAGGTAGTACTCAAGGTAATGTGAGTTGTGCAGAGAAGAATAAGGTATAAATCTTGCTCTCACAGAAAAGGGTCTGGAGGAAAACATAAACCAAGTGTTACAAGAGAGTCTTGGGTAACAAGGGAGAATCTGTAACCAGCTGGGAGGCAGGGAACACTTTCTGGAAGATATGCTTTTTGAGGCCTTGATGGAAGGTTGGAAGTTATGAAGAGAGAATGCATGGATAAAAGCAGAAAGTATATTGTATTATTAGGGTTTCAAGTTTAGGATAATGCTATAAATATTATTAGGCAGCTGAAAGGAACTAGTTGGTTTGGGAGATTAGTTTTAGAGGTGAAACATTTAAATGGCTGACAGATGGTGGATTTGTAGCATGTTAGAGAAGTTAGAAATAGAATCAGACAATCTTCCATGTTAGAATTGTGGAAGTGTGAGATTGGAAAGAACATTAGAAAGCCATTCTCTTTTATGGAATCCTAGGATGTGACATGTCACATGCCATTGGTGTGTCCCTAGTAAATCAGTGGTAGAAACAGAAATTGAAGTTAGCCCTTTCCTCAACCCCACTCTATTTTAGAGTTGATTATCATGATTTTGCTGTGGGAGAGACAGGTAGAAAGTCAAAAAACATGTCTCAGAATGAAATCTTGGCTAATGCTTTTGTCAGGCATTAAAAAGAAGTGGAATTAGTCAAGACTGAACAAGAACTGGAGGAGAGGAAGGAAACATCTGAGAAGAAGCGAGTAAGGTCCACAAAGACCTTTGTAGTAGAGAAACTGTTTAAGGTGAAGACTGCATGTGCTGAGTGGGTCACTTAACTTTGACTTTAGTAAGAGGTGTCAGTATAATGGTGGAAAACAAAAGAAAGAATCCACTTGTTTAAAAGATGAATGAATAAAAAACAGTGCATGTGATACTTTCAGAAAACGTACTCATAAAGGGGATGTCAGACTGGTATTAATCATCATGGGATGATATATTTGTGGGTTTAATATGGATGGAAAAGGGTTTGGGATATAGTTTAGTCGAAGAGTACTTGCTTAGCCTGCGTGAATCCCTGGGGTTCCATCGCCACCACTGGAAAATAATAAAGACTGAAGGAGACCTGAGCCTGTTTGTAGAAATAGAAGGAAAAATTAATAAGTGGGCTTGATGAACATATAAAACAAAGAATATTTGTCAGTAACCAAGCAGAGATAAGCCCTCTTTATGCTATGGCTATAAGCACAGTATAGCCCTTAGCCCTTATTACATTAGCTTTAATCATTGGTTTGCCTGTTCATCTGTCCCACTAGTTTGTGAGTTTCCTGAAGAAAAGACTGGATTTTTATACTACTTTGTTTCATAATAACTCAGAGTCTTAAACTTGGTAGGTGCTTTAAAAATGTTGAAAGAGTAAGTTGGCATTCTTAGGTATGAATTGGATCTTAGAGTGTGTCCAAGGGCAAATAGGAGCTCAAGAACACAAGTGAAAAAATAACTTCCTGAATAAAGGAGGATATTTACTTGGACAAAAGGATAGTGGCAGTGAAAGATATGCCTTTCAGCCAATGTGGAAAATAAGAGTTTAGGATAGAGCAAATGAAAAGAAAGTTGATGGAACAGATCTCCTGGTCTTACTCTTCTTTGTAAAATAAAAGGTCTGGTTATCAGAGAGTAAAGGAGTTAGGAATGGTGTTCTGGATTTAGGAAAGGTTACAAACTGCCAATAGCAAATGTGATAAGAAATCTTGAACAAAAGAATTAGAAGCCTTTTTAGCAGTCGGAGAGAAATCACTTTTTGAAAAAAATACAGGCTATTAACATATCTATATTAACAATCTATCAAGAAGATTAATGTTCATATTTGATATTAGTGACTATGTTTGTATGATCTTTGCTTTTGACTGTATTTCTCTTCACTTGCCCTTGATCTATAAGTGTATTGCTTACTTAGATCAAGCTTGTAAATGATTTCCATATTATCCTTTAGACCTACTTTGTAACCTTTTATCTGAGATGAACATGGATGTGTGCATGTGAGCAAACTGTAAATAATATTTTGCTTTTATGTGATGTCTTTATTGAGTAGACTGCAGTAGAGTGAAGTAGCTGTTGGACTATATTCAAAAGGGCAGAGTTGATGAATGAGAAATCCTTGTAAAACATTTGATAAATGCTTAGTTGCAGGATGGTATCAGAACAGATTAGATCTTGAAAACTTCAAGTGCATATTAAAATATTGAAATCAAGTCAAGAAAAATATCATTAAAATATGTATAAAGCTAAAATGTAGCTTTTATTTCAGAAAAATCTATTCAAAAATTAAGCCTCAAATTATAGGAAATACCTGGATGTTTTAAATAAGAATTTGGATCAGAAGAGAGATCATGGTGATTTAGCTGGCCTTGCCTAATTTTTCCCCTAAAGTAAGGGGTGTGTGTGCATATGTGTATAGGTAGGTGTGTGTGTGTGTACACGTATGTTTATATGTATGTATATGTTTATTTACTTAATTTTTTGTACCAGGGTACCAGGGATTGAGTCACTGAGCCATATCCTCAATCCTTTTTTTTTTTTTTTTTTTTTTTTTTTTTTTTTTTTTTTTTTTTTTTTTTTTTTTTTTTGAGAGACAAGGTCTCACTAAGTTGCTTAGGGCCTTGCTAAATTGCTTAGGCTGGCTTTGAACTTGCAGTCCTCCTGCCTCAGACTCCCGAGCCACTGGGATTACAGGTGTGTACCACTGTGCCCAGCTTGCCTACTTTTTTTTTTTTTTTTAAAGCGTGCATCTAGGGTCATATTTCATTTTCCTTGTGATTAGATTTAATATTATTAAATCACTATCAAAATCACTGAAAATTAATGATCTTAGTATCCAGCTTAAGAAAATAGCAACTGAACTACAGAATATGACCAAAAAAATGGAGAGCCCTGTGTTTATTCTCTACTTTTCCCATAAATACAAAAATATGGTGCTCAACTCAGCAAGACAAAAATTCTAAATGTTTATACGCCAACAACATGGCTCCTAAGTATGCAGAGTAAAATCAGTCAAAACTGAAAGGCTGACTAGACAAACCTTGGTTTTATTTGGAGATTTCAGCAGTCCTTTCTCAGTAATTAGCAGAACACAAAGAAAATCAGTAAGGATATAGAAATCTTGAACAAGACTGTCAAGTGACCTGACCTAATTAATTTATCTATAGAATGCTACCCAAGGTTGGGAGAATACTCTTTTTTTTTTAAATTGTGTACATGAAATAGCATCCCACATAGATCATAATCAGGGTGTTTAAAAATAGATTACACAGGGGGCTGGAGCGGTGGCTCGGTGATTATGGTGCTTAACTGGCATGCGTGAGTATAAGAGTTCAAACCCCAGCACAACATACACACCAAAGTCTCAGAGCATTATAAGGCTGCATGAAAAACTAAATAAAAAATTGTTCCTCTCTTTCTTGCTCTCTCTCACTGTCCCTCTCTTTAAAAAAATAAATATAGATTACACATTTTAATGAAAATTGTTGGGGGGGCAGATTAGAAAGGAAGGAAAAAAAATCTTCTCAAATGAGATTATCACCAAACAACAACAACAAATTCAAAGAATCTGCCAAAATGGTACTATACCTAAAAAGGTAGCAGGATACTAAGTCAATACACAAAGTAAGAACTTAACTGCCAGTTTCATAGATTCTGGTAGCACATATGAAGATTCTAGTAACAGCAGTATATGAATGTTTTCTTGAACAAATTCCTTGATCCCCAAATCCCAAAGAGCAGTATGATGAGAGCTAGCTACTATCCACATGTGCAGTGAGTTGTGCAGGTGTGACTCCTTAAGTTATATTAATTATCTCTGTGGTTTGGGACCAATTATATATTAGCTCTGTGGTTTTGAGGAGGCTTTAAACTGCTCCAGACCTTAGCTTTCTCATCTATAAAATAGGGATGATAATTGTGGTCGAATCAAGAGATATAATGCTTGGCACAGAGTAGGCCAAAAAATAAAATACTATGGCTTCATATTATTGTTTTCAGTAACAGATCAAACACACCATGAATTATTATACAATAAGAAAGAAAAATTGCCAAGGAGTAAAAAGCATTCAGAGATTAAATCAAAGGCTTTCACTTCTCTGTAGAATATATCATATTAGACTGTGTACTCATATTGTGAAACCTAGGGTCTAGGAATCTGAATCTTTTATAATGGACTTCAATAAGACTTTAAGTAAGACTTTAATTTAGTGGAAGACACTCTGTCTTCCATGTCTGTTATGTGAACATCCCTGAAAAAGTTGTCTGGAGCAAAGGCGATTGTTGCCTCTGCTTGTGAAATGTTAGAAACTTGAAACTTCTGAGAAATTCCCTCTCAATAGTATATAGCTATTGACCAATGAATAAATAATATACAAGTCTAAAAGGTATATTGTTAAACTATATGGATACTTTAGCTTTTCCTCCTTGAAACATTGGTGTGCATTTTAATGTCAATTTATTTTCATTAACACTTCATAAAAATTTCCAATAGGCTAATTATCCTTTCAGTGTTTTGTTAGTTTATTTGGTTAACCATACTTAGATTGGATACCTGAATTTTCTTATTCTAAATACACTTACTTTGGTTTTTAGCTTTCATTTTGCAGATTTTTTTTATTAAAAACTGCAGTTTTATGATGAAAATACTGTATTTTTAGACTTAGAAATTATAAGAATATGTGATTAAAATTGAGAATAAAGTCTCTGGTATTAAGTATATTTCTCTGGAGAGATTTTTTCCTATTGTGGAAAGACACATATGGAATTTTCAAATTGGGTGGTTTCATCAGTAGTGCCCATGTCAGTGTTCTGTTTCCTATTTTAATAGGAAAGTTGTCTGCCATACTAAATCATGTATGGTATATATTAGATTCTAACAGTTTAATCAGCAATTATAATTATTGGTTATAGATTTATATTGTAATATGTGTCACAGTGAAATTAACATCTTTTGTTTTAATTTCTGAATGCTTTTTATACCTTAGTAGGTTTTCTCCTTATAATTCATGGTATGCTTGAGCTGTTACTGGAAACAATAATTTGAAGCCATGGTATTATTTTTATTTTGTGGCCTACTCTGTGCCAGGTACTATCTCTCTTTTAATTCTCACCATAATATCATCTATTTTTATAGATGAAAAGCTAAGGCTTGGATAAGGCAAAAGCCTTCTGAAATCTATAGAGCCAATTTACAGTAAGTCCAGGATTCACCTCTGTGCCTGATGCTGAAAGTCAAGTTCTACTTCCTTCTACATTGTTCTCCTTCTCTGTAGTATTTTTCTTTTTGTTTGAAATTTAGTTGAAATTCTTTTTGATTTCCTCTTTTATAAAAAGTTGTTACTATGAAGTGAACAGTAATTTGTATGTTCCTAAATTTAGAAATGTGTAATGTAATATTTATTTAAATATTGGCAAATATGAAATAAAGATGAGAATAAGTCACAAAATTAAATTATAGGTGGTAACAAGATCTCAGAAGTTTGTGTTTTATTTTTTTAAGAAAGAGAGAGAGAGAGAATCAGTTTTATGTATTTTTCCATTTGGCCTTTGTTTCTTCTACACTTAGTTGTGTATGTGGTGCTGGGGTTTGAACGTGGGTCCTCGTGTATTCCAGGCAAGTGTGATACTGCTCAGCCACTGCTCCAGCCCCATCTGGTTGCTTTTTTTTGACGTGAATTTGATATGATATATTAATCATTTTAAAGTGTACAATTCAGGGGGCTGGAGCGGTGGCTTGACACAGTGCTTGCCCGGCATGCGCAGGTATGCGGGTTCAAACCCCAGCACCCATGTACACAGTTAAGTGTCAGAGCAATGAAAGCCATGTGAAAAACTCAATAAAAATTGATTCTCTCTCTCTCACTGTCCTTCTTTCTTTAAAAAAAAAAATAAAGTGTACAATTCAGTGCATTTAGTACATTCATAATGCTGTACAATCAACATCTCTGTCAAGTTCTAAAATATTTTTAACACATTGAAAGAAAACCCAGTATCCATTAAACACCCAGTCCCCAGCTCCTGATAACTAATAATCAGCTTTATATCTTTATGAATTTACCATTTTGGGTATTTCCTTTAAGTGTGATCAGACACCATGTGGCCTTTTGTTTCTATCTTGTTTCATACAGCTTGTTTTTGAGGTTCACCTATGCTTTTTGGCATGTATCAATATTCTTTTTATTGGCTGAATAATATTTCATTTTATATCTATCCCCTATTTTGTTTGTCCTTTCTTCCATTGATGGACACTGGATTGTCTCCTTTTGGCTATTGTGAATATTTGGGTACAAATATTTGTTTGAGAAACTGCTTTCAAGTCTCCTAGGTATATACCTAGGAATAGCATTGGTGAGTCATCTGGTAATTCTTCAATTCATTGAGGAATTGTCAAACTGTTTTCTACAGATGCTGCACCTAGTATCAATATTCAAAGATTGCAATCTCTCCACTTTCTCACAAGCAGTTTTTTTTTTATTTTTTGCTTTAGAGAGAGAGAGAAAAAAAAAGAGAGAATCAATTCTATTTAGTTTTTCATGTGGCTTTTGTTGCTAAGACACTTCATTATGTACGTGGTGCTGGGGTTTGAAGTCACGTCCTTGCACATGCCAGGCAAGTGCTGTAAGCACTGAGACGCTGCTCTAGCCCCATAAAAAGTTATTTCTATTTAAAAAATATATATGTATCTGTGTTAGTTTCTTAGGGCTGCTGTCACTAGTTGTCTTTAAAAATTGTCTCAATTCTGGAAGCTGGAGTCTGCTATCAAGGTGTTGGCAGGGTTGGTTCCTTCTGAAGGTTGTGAAGGACTGTTAAATTATTCCTACCTTTATTTATCCTCCATTTCAACATGGCATTCTCCCTATGTCTTCTCACCCCTCTTCCTCTTTGCATTCTGTGTCCAGTTTCTTCCTTTTGTAAGGACATCAGTAATATTGAATGAGGGCTGTTCATAGCTACCTTGTTTTAAATACTTCTATAAATATCCTATTTCCAAATAAGATCACATTATGACATTTGGAGGTAGTAAGAATTAGGAGTTCAATTTATCTTTTTTGTTGTTGTTGTTTTTTGGAGGATACAGTGGGACCAAATACCATCCTAGTAGATGTGAAGTGATATCTCATTGTGGTTTCAATTTGCATCTTTAATGATTAATGATGTAGAACAACTTCTTATGTGCTTTTTGGCCATTTGCATATCTTCTTTGAAAAAATGTCTACCCAATTCTTGTTCATTTTTTAATTGATTTGTATTTTTGTTGAGTTTTTATATGTTTTTTCTGAGACCCTTATCAGATATGATTTGCAAATGTGTTTTGTTCACCTTTTTTATTAAGAGAGAAGAACAGCGAGAGAGAGAATCAATTTTAGTTTTCATGTGGCTTTCACTGCTTGGAGACCTCTTTTTGTACATGTGGTGCTGGGGTTTGAACTCGTGTACTGTTGCAAGTCAGGCGTGTGCTGCAACCATTGAGCCACCGCTCCAGCCCCTAATGTTGGACTTTTGATTGAAAATAGTTCCTTCATTTGTAACTCCACTTGCAATGTGGGAGAATGACAGCTTAACCACCAGATTCTAGAGATTTGTGAATCCCTCCCAAGGCATAGTCTAGATGTTGAGGGAGAGGGGAAATTTCTGGAAGTCAGACTCTGACTGCTACAACTCTTTGGGAAACCAAGGTGCTTTCCTCTGTGTGCAACCAGCATATCACCTAAAAGTAAGAGCCAACTGTATGTCAGGCCCTGAATTAGACACTGTGGATAGCAAATGTTCATTAAATTTTTACATCAACCCCAAGCTGTACATGAGATCATAACCCCATTTTCAGAAGAGGGAGGAGAGGTCCAGAGAGGGTGCACATTGGTATATCCAGCCTTAGAACACTCTTTTCAGCATAGCAAAACTAGTGGGCATCTGGATGACCTCAGAATGCCCAGCAGGTGTGGGCACTTGGAAAGCGGATGTGAAGCTGTATGTCTTTCACGGGCTGAAAGCCACTGTCTATATTTGGCATCAGGCAAATAAAGATTTCATCCCTGCTTAAAAAAAAAAAAGAAAGTAGTTCTTTTAATAAGTCAATATGCTTTTTTTTAACTCATGCTTTTGATGTCATATCTGATATTGCCAATTTCAAGATCATGAAAATTGACACCTTTTTTTCATTTTTATCAGTGCATATTATATAGAATAATTAGTTTCACTGAAGCATATTTATACATGTATGTATCTTAATTTGATTAATTTCATTCCCAGTACTTTCCCTTGCCCTCACCACTCCATCCTATAGTCCCCTTCACTACCCTAAAGCTCTCCCTTCTACTTCCATGAAAAAAACAGATGTTTTTCCCCCTTGTGCCTGCCACATACGAGAGAAAAAACAAATACTTGTCTTGCTGACTTATTTCACTTAACATGATACTCTCCAGTTGCATCCATTTTCCTGCAGATGACAGTGTTTCGTTCTTTATGTCTGAATAAAACTCCATTGTGTATATATACCACATTTTCTTTATCCATTCATTTTTTAAGATACCTAGGTTGGCTCCATAGTTTGGCTATTGTGAATTGTGCTGTGGTAAGTATGGGTATGCATATATATTAAAAGCATGCTGACTTTAGTTCTTTCATTGGTATATCTGGATTATATGATAATGCTATTTTTAGTTTAGTTGTTTTTTTTTTTTTTGAGAAACCTGCATACCCATTTCCTTAGTGGCTAAAACACTTTACATTCCCATCAATGTATTAACGTTCCCTTTCCCCACATTCATATCAGCATTTATTGCTGTTTGTATACTTGATGATTGTCATTCTGATCGGAATGAGATGGGAACTCAGTGTAGTTTTGATTGTGCCTGTTGGCTAAAGATGTTGAACATTTTTTATATAATTGATGGCCATTTGTACTTCTTTGGTGAAGTGTCTGTTCAGTTTGCATACTCGTTTTACTGAGAGTTGTCTTTGTGTATGTGCTTGTGTGTTGTGTCTGTGTTTTTTGTTTTGTGGATGTTAATTGTCAGAAAGTAACTGGCAAAGATTTTCTTCCTTTCTGTAGGGTGTCTCTTTATACTGTTAATTGTTTCCTGTGCTATGTAGAAACTTTTTAATTTGATGCCATCCCACTTATTAATTCTTAGTTTTATTTCCTGAGCTATGGAAGTCCTATTCTGGAAGTCTGCTTATGGCCATACGTTGACACACTTCCCTTGTTTTCTTCTAGCAATTGCAGTTTCTGGTCTTATATCTAGGTCTTTGATCCACCTTGACTTTTGCACAGCTAAGAGAGAGAGGGATCAAGTTTCATTCTTCTAATATGGCTATCCAGGTTTTTTCCCCCCCAGTATATTTTTGGCACCTTTGTGAAGAATCATGTGGCTGTAGCTGTATGTGTTGTCCCTGCATCCTTTTTTCTATTCCATTGAGCTCCATTTCTGTCTTTATGGCAGTACTGTGGTGTGTTTGCTACTGTGGCTCTAGTGGAATTGAAATCAGATACTGTGATGCTTCCAGCATTGCTCTTTTTCTCAGGATTGCTTTAGCTATTCTGGGACTTTTGTTCCTCTATGTGAATATTAGGATTGTTGTTTCTAGCTTTGTGAAAAAAAAGCTAGAAATTGATATTTTTTTTTTCAGGGCTGAGGACCGAACTCAGAGCCTTGCGCATGCTAGGCAAGCGGTCTCTCTCTGAGCTAAATAAATCCCCAACTCCAAATCATTGGTATTTTGATGGGAATGGCATTGAAGCTGTATATTGCTTGTGATGATATGGCCATTTTAACAATGATTCTTCCTACTTATGAATATGGGAGATATTTCCATATGCTTAGTGTCTCGTGTTTCTTTTTCAGTGTTTTGTAATTTTAATTGTAAAGGTCTTTCACATGCTTGGTTAGATTTATTCTTAAATACTCTCTCTAGGTTTATTTTGTTTGGAATTGTTCTTCTGATTTCTTTCTCAATGGGTTCATTATTGGTGTATAGAAAGTATACTGGTTTTTATAAGTTGGTTTTGTATCCTGTTACTTTGATGAATTTGTTGATCCGCTCTAGAAGCCCTCTGGTGGAGCTTTTAGGAATTTATAAGATTAGGATCATATCATCTGCAAACAAGGATAATTGACTATTTCCTTTACTATTTGTATCCCTTTTCTTTTTCGTGCTTGAATGCTCTAAAATTTCATCAGGAATGATGAGAGTGGACATCCTTATCTTATTCTTGATTATAGATGAAATGCTTTTAGTTTTTCCCTACTCCCTTGACTTTGGGTTTATAACATATAGCTTTTATTATGTCAGGTAAGTTTCTTCTTAATTTCTTTAGGTTTTTTTTTTTTTATTGTGAAAGGTGTTGAATTTTGTCAAAGGCCTTTTCTGCATCTGTTGAAATGATCATGTGACTTTTGTCCTTGATTTTATTTATGTGCCTTTATACATTTATTAATTTGTATATGTTGAACATTCTTGCATCCTTGAAATGAAACTATCTTGATTATGGTGTATTTTTAACATATTATTGAATTTAGTTTGCAGATATTTTATTAAGGATTTTTGCATTTGTTTGTCAAGGATATTGGTCTTTAGTTTTCTTTGATGTGTCCTTTTCCAGGTAAAAGAGTTGGGGTGATATTGGCTTTATAGAATAAGTTTGGAAGTGTGTTTTCCCCTTCTATTTTATGGAACAATTTCAGAAGTGTTAGTTTTTCCTTAAAGATCTGGTAAAATTCAGCTGTGAAACAGGCTGGTCCATGACTCTTCTCTTTTGGGAAGACTTCTTATTATTACTGCTTCAATCTTATTGCTTCTCATTGGTGTAAATTTTTTTACAGGTCATATGTTTCTTGAAATTTATCCATTTTTTCTAAATTTTCCAGCTTATTGGAATCAGCTTTGAAATAGTCCCTATGATGTTCTGGATTTCAGTAGTGTCTCTTATAATACCCCCTTTTCATTTCTAATTCTACTGATTTGGGTCTTTTACCTTTTTGTTAATTTGGCTAAGGTTTTATTAATCTTTTCCATCTTTTGAAAGAAAGAACCAAATCTTTGTTTCGTTAATCCTTTGTATTCTTTTTATTCTCTATTTCATTAGTTTCAGCTCTTATCTTTATTACCTTATCTTTGCTTCTACTGGTTTTGGACTTTATTATTGTTTTTCTAAGACCTCTTGAGATTGTCCTGTTTTTTTTTTTTTAATGTAGGCTCTCATAGCTATAAACTTCCCTTCTTAGAAGTGCCTTCACTGTGTCCTGTTATGTTGTGTTTCTATTCTTGTTTGATTCTAGGAATTTTAAAATTTTTGTCCTGATTTCTTCAGTGACCCATCATCCTCTAAAAGTATATTGTTCAATCTCCATGTATTTTTAGTTCTAATTTCATTCCATTATGATCTGACATGATGTAAGGAATTATTTCAGGGTTTCTTTTCCCTCTAAGACTGTCATTATGGCCCAATATAAGATCTATTGTGAAAATTTCATAATCAGCTGAACAGAAAGTATCTTTAGCTGTTGTTGGGTGAAATATTCTATAGATGTCTCTTAAAGGCCTTTTCTGTATCTGTTACGATACTCATGTGTCTTTTGTCCTTGATTCTATTTATGTCATTGTTTTACTTATTGATTTGTATATGTTGCTATTTAGCAAGCTATGTCTCAAAAATTAATAAAAAGGGGGGCTGTAGTGGTGGCTTGGAGGTTATGGCGCTTGCCTAGCAGGTGCAAGTACAAGAGTTCAAAACCCCAGCACCCACGTACACAATTAAGTGCCAGAACAACAAAAACCATGTGAAAAACTCATTAAAAATTGATTCTGGGGCCTGGAGTGGTGGCTCAGAGGTTACTGCACTTACCTGGCAAGCGCAAGGATGTGAGTTCAAACCCCAGCACCACGTACGCAATGAAGTGTCTGAGGAATGAAAGTCACATGAAAAACTAAAGATTGCTTCTCTCTCTTTCTCTCTCTCTGTCCCCTCTTTCTTTAAAAAAAAAATTGATTCTGTCACTATCCTCTCTTTAAAAAAAAAATAAAAAGGACTGGGGATGTAGTTCAGTGTTATTGCATCCCTAGACCCTGTCCCCAAAACTTCCAAAAAACAAAACAAACAATCAAACTGAAATTCCTCTCTGCTGAGGTTTTTAAAGTGCACGGACTTCATGTACTTCTAGATTTGGAATGTTCCAGGTATCGGGGGTCTGGAAGATGTTCAAGCCTTGACAGTGTGTCCCTTGAAGGCCTGTTGTATGGAGGTGGTGCCAACCTCAGTTGGTCCTTGCTGGGTGGAGCCCTGTACATTTATGTTTTCCCAGGTCTAGATCTGCATCCCGCTTAAAAATAAATTCTGCCTGGGAATTCACATGCCGGGGCCCATATTCACAGTCTTCACATTGCTCAGCTTTGGGTACATTTGTGAAACTTTGTTAGCATCTTGGTGGCCCAGGCACTGGTACATTCTCTGTTGGCACAGAAGGGACCACCCGTGAGTGTCTCCAGGCCCCAGGCCAAGGCTGTTACCAGTCTTCACCTCCCTCTCTCTGGGACTGTCAGGGTGGCCCTGTGAGCTCCACTGTGGGCTGGTGACATCGGTGGGAAAGGTTGGAATTGATGAACTCTTTCTGGCTCTGTTCTGGTAACCAGAATCTGAGTCTCTCCAAGTCTGTGTCAGTCTAATATTGAACCTTGGTGTATGCTCCATAGGTGTGGAGGAGCTGGAACTGCAGCATGTTTTTACTCCACCATCTTGATCACCCCAACACATATTTTCTGTAAGAGTTTTGTAGTTTTAGCTCTTAAATTTAAGTCATTGATCCATTTTTATTTTTATATATGATATGATGTTGGGAATCCAACTTTATGTTTGCTTGTGGCTATCCAGTTTTCTAAGCACTGTTTGTTTAAAAGATGATTTCCTCATTGGTGGTCTTGCATCCTTATCAAAATTCAATCGGACATAGATGGGGTAAGCTGATTTGTGGGCTTTGCTTTGTTCTCAATATCTATCCTTATACCAGTACCATACCATTTGGATTACTATAGCTTTCTTTTTCTTTCCTTTTTTTGCTTAGCTCTTATTATTATTTATTTTTGCAATTTGGGGCAAATTTGCTAAGTACAGTTGGCCCTCATTGCCCTGGGGAAATTTGTTCCAGGATACATATATCCCCATCATACAATTTCCCTGTGCTTGTGTCCCTCGTATGAAATGGTGTAGTATTTGCATATAACCTACATACTTCCTCCTATACACTTTAAATCATCTCCAGATGACTTTTGAAACCTAGTAAAACATAAAATCTATGCAAATACTTGTTATACTACATGCGTTCATTAGGGAATAATGGCAAGAAAAAAGTCTATATGTTTGTACATATAGCTAAATCCCCCCCCCCCCGCCCCATCTGTGGTTGGTTAGATCCCAACTCTTGGATATAGGGCACTATCTATCTATCCTCTTTCCTGGCAAGGGAAATTTTTATGTGCCCACCAAAGTCAGGGCTTCAACTTTTTTCCACCCTTGACCAGCCTCAGGGCTGCTGTAGCAAAGTACTACAGACTGACGGGGTTCAAATAAGATAGCCATTCTTTCGCAGATCTGGAGGGTGGGACACTGAAATCCAGGGGTGAACCGGGTTGTTTTCTCTCTCTCCCCCTCTACCCCATCCTCTGACAGGTTTAGGGTGCTCTATGCCTTTCTCTCAGCTTCTTGTATAGCTGGCAATCCTGACATTCCTTGGTTTGTAGACACTTTCTTTCCATCTCTGCCCAGTGGCTATATGTTCTCTCCTCATCCAGTCTGATTACTGCACCTTTTTATTGAATTTTAAAATCAGGAATTATGAATCCTTTAATATTCTTTTTAAAATATTGGTTCACCTATTTAAAGCCCCTTATAATTCTACATGAATTTAAGGATTGGCTTTATTTCTTCAAAAAAAAAAAAAAAAAA
>PVKS010008939.1:0-66098 GCA_004027875.1 Aplodontia rufa | reverse complement strand
AGGACCTCAGGGAAAGGTCCAGATCTTTCTAGAGTTTTGTGATTCTCCGTTACAAGCACTAGAAGGGGACCAGCTTGAGGTGCCCAGGACTCCACAGCCTTGGTTATGTGAGGAGCTCAGAGGCTTAATTGAAACCCAGGCTGCCCCATATATTCCAAGCTTCTTGCGGCCGGTTACACTCCAGGGCTAGGGGTGGAAGGCTCGCCCCGCCCACAGGGACACGTCACAATGGCGACGGGCCGCTGACTAGATTGATAGCAATCTCTCTCCAGCGCTTTCTGTAAGACTAGGCAAAGCAATGAGCAGTCAGTTCGCAGTGGTGCTTGGTCATGAAATTCAGACCCTTCCTCCGTTTCAGGTTGCAAGCCTTTGCCCGGTGTGGCGCGGCGCGGAGAGGCCGACAGCTTGTTTTGCTGGGCAGGTCGCCCCGCCCCCCCCGGCAAGCGCGCTCTGCTTCTGCAGCTGCCGCAGCTCCCAGGACGCGGTGTAAATTAGCTAGTGAGCTGAAAAAATATATCTGGGCTTAAATCCGAGTTCATATATATGGAGAAAAGTCAAAACCGAGAGTTCACAGTGTGCTGGTGCAGAAAGGTCATCACGCTGTGTTTCCCTGGGCATGTCGCCCCGCCCCCCGGCAAGTGCAGCTGCTGCGGCTCGCAGGCCGTGGTGTAAATTAGCTAGTGAGCTGAAAAAATATATCTGGGTTTAAATCCAAGTTCATATATATGGAGAGCGGTCCAATTAGGGAGTTGGAGGCCAGATTAGGGGATCTGACCAGGGGTAGCTTGGTCCCCCGTAAGGAAGTTCCACTCACACCGGGTGTGCAGGTGGCCCCGCATTTGGTAGCCGCTTCCTCATTTTCTTTTTTTTTTGGGTTAATGCTCTTCACTTTTCCTTTGGGGTCAAAGAACTAGCAGGAGGCAATGCCTGCCCGTTCAGGGAAAATCGTCCTACCGTGGGAATCCACGTGCCGACGCGCAGCCTGAGCTGACTCTCGGGAGCTTCACAGGGTCAATGTCCCTGGGATAACCGCCATCTTTGTATTTTATTTTTTTGGAGGAGATGGTGAATGGGAGAGAGTTCCTGATTTCTTCTTCCATGGACTTGTTGCTGGAGTAGAGGAAAGCTAGGGATTTTTTGGAGTTGATCTTATAGCCAGCCATTTTGATGAAATCGCCTATAAGCTCTAGAAGTTTCCTGGTTGAGCTTCTAGGTGTAGAATCATGTCACCAGCAAATAGAGACAACTTGACTTCCTCTTTTCCTATTTGAATTCTTTGATTTCCTTGTCTTGCCTGATAGCTCTGGTGAGATCCTCAAGGACTATATTGAACCAGAGTGGGGAAAGCGGACAGCCTTGTCTTGTACCTGAATTCAGTGGAAATGCTTTCAGTTTTTGTCCATTGAGGATAATGTCATCTTTGGGTCTGTAGTAAATGGATGTGACATAGTTAAAGTATCTTCCCTTGATCCCTATCTTCTCCAAGGTTTTGAGTGTAAAAGGGTGTTGAATTTTATCAAAGGCCTTTTCTGCATCAATTAGGATGATTATATGATTTTTATTTTTACTTCTGTTTAAGTGGTGAATTACATTTATTAATTTGCGTATATTGAACCAGCTCTGTTTTCCTGAAATGAAGCCCACTTGGTCATGGTGTATTATCTTTTTAATGAACTTTTGGATCCAAATAGCTAGAATTTTATTAAGGATTTTATATCTATGTTCATCAGGGAAACTGGTCTGTAGTTTTCTTGATGTGTCTTTGTTGGATTTTGTATCAGTGTAATATTTGCTTGATAAGAAGTGTTTGAGAGTGTTCCCACCCTTTCAATTTCATGGAAGAGCTTATAGAGGATCAGTGTTAGCTCTTGTGTGAAAATTTGGTAGAATTCTACCGTATATCCATCTGGTCCTGGGCTTTTCTCTTTTGGAAGAGCTTTAATTGCTGCTTCTATTTTGCTACCTAAGATAGGTTGGTTTAGGTTTTCAATATCCTCCAGTGTTAATGTGGGGATGTCATATGCCCAAGTATCTGTCCATATCCTCCAGATTATCAAATTTGTCAGACTATACATTTTCAAAATAAGTTCTGAGAATCTTCTGGGGTTTTGTTGAGTCTGTGGTGACATCTCCATTTTCACCTTTGATTTTGTTGATTTGCTTCACTTCATTCTTCCTTTTGGTGAGGTTAGCAAGGGGTCTGTGGATCCTGTTCATTTTTACAAAGAACCAACTCTTTGTTTTGTTGATAATTTGTATTGTTTTTTAATTTTTTTTGTTCTCAATTTCATTTATTTTGGCTCTGATTCTAATTATTTCCTGTCTTCTATTAGCTTTGGGATTGGATTGTTCCTCTTTTTGCAGGTGTTTGACTTGTAGAATAAGACTATATTTGGGCTCTTTCTAGATTTTTGATGTATGCATTCAGTGCTATAAATTTACCTCCTAAGAATGTCTTCATACTATCCCAGAGATTTCGATATGTTGTTTCCTCATTCTCATTCATTTCCAAGAAATTCTTGATTTCTGCTCTCATTGCCTCTTTTATCTATCCTTTGTTTAAGAGGGAATTATTCAATTTCCCAAGTATTTGAGTAATTTCTGTTGTTTCTCTTGTTGTTGATTGCTAAGATCATAGCATTATGATCTGACAGAATAAATGGGACTATATCAACTTTTTTTGTACTTGTTACGTTACCTCAGTGAACTAGGATATGGTCTATTTTAGTAAAGGATCTGTGAGCTGCTGAGAAAAAGGTAAATTTAGCCGACTTAAGATGGAGTATTTTGTAGATGTCTGTTAAACCCGATTGATTAATAGAGTTGTTTAGATTGGAGATTTCTTTATTGATTTTTTGCTTTGATGATCTGTCTAGTGCTGATAATGGTGTATTGAAGTCCCCCAGTATTATTGTGTTGAGATCAATGAGGGGTTTAATGTCCTTGAGTATCTCATCTATATATTTGGGGTGGTTGTATTTAGGGGCATAAATGTTAATTATCATTTTATCTTCATGATGAATTGTCCTTTTTATTAAGATAAAGTGTCCATCTTTGTTCTTTCTGACTAGTTTTAGATCAATATTAATTTTATCACATATTAGGAGCACTACACCAGCTTGTGTTTTTGGGCCACAGACCTGGTACACATTTTAACAAGCTTTTACTTTCAGTCTGTGTCTATTTTTGAGTGTGAAGTGTGTCTCCTGTAGACAACAAATTGTTGGATTTTGTTTTTGATCCAGTGACCCAATCTGTATCTTTTAATTGGGGCATTGAGACAATTCACAATCACAGTTAAATTAAATATGTGAAACTGAGTCTCAAACTTTGTGACTATTGCAGTTTTGAGCCATCTTTGGAATCTTTTGTGTGTAATATGGTTTTTGACTCTCCATTGTTTAAGGGTTTAGGGTTTTATTAGCATTTTCTTCTGAATGAAGAATATCCTTGAGAATATTCTGTAGTGCAGAGTTTGTGCTCATGTATCTTGCTAACTTGAGTTTATTATTGAAGTATTTAATTTCCCAATCACATTTAAAGTTGAATTTTTCAGAGTATATTAGTTTTGGATGGAAATTGTTGTTTTTCAAGGCTTGTAAAATATTGTTCCACACTCTTCTGGCCTTCATTGTCTGATCTGAGAAATCCATAGTGATCCTAATGGGGACTTTTCTCTAGCTCCTTTTATAATTCTCTCTTTACTTTCTCTGTTATTCATTTTCTATATAATATGTCTTGGTGAATTTCTCATTTGATTAGGCCACTTTGGTGTCCTATAAGCCTCTTGGATGTGGTATTCTGGGTCATTTCTAATGTAAGGAAAGTTATCCTTCATAATTTTGCTTAGAAGTTTCTTAATGCACCTTGTTTGCTGTTTGGAATTTTCAACTAGGCCAATGACTCTCAGGTTATTTATCCTCATCTTCTCAAATATTATTTGGACTTTCTGGCCATAAGTTTCTTCTCTTGTCTGTCCTCCTTGTACTCAACATTGCTTAGCCTATCTTCATTAAATGATGTACATTCTTCAAGAGCTGAAGTTCTATTTTCAGTGGAGTTTACTCTGTTGTTAGTATCTTCCAGTGAAAATTTGATTTGGTTGACAGTGTTTTTCAATTCTGATAGCTCTGCTACATCTCTTTTCAGAATGTCAATATCTTTGTATAGCTGATCTTTCATCTCATGGAATTGTTCCCTAATTTACCTGTAGAAGTTGTCTCCCATCACTTGAAATTGATATCTGATCTCTTTCCTTAATTCTTCTTTCAACCCTTTGATTGAGTTACTAATCATAATGTTGATATAATTTGTTATGTTTTCATCTAGGGCCCCGACCATGTAGTCTTTGGATGGTGGGCTATGAGGTTGAGGAGGGGAGTTATTTCCCTTTTTCCTCATTATCAGATACAGGGGATGTGTCTTGAAGACTAACCATGGGTATTACTTCTTTAAGAGTAATTGGAGCCTCTGATGACTTTGCTTCATTGAGATGGGATGCTATTAAAGCAGCTCAGAGATATATCTGCCAGTCCAATCATTTGAGAATTGAGAGCCTATAGGTATACATACTAGACAGTTTCAACTAAAACAGTTTTAATGATAATTAGTACCTATAGGAGCAGTTTTCTTCTATGAGAGCTCTCACAAAATATTACAGTAGCATGGAAGAACCTATTTTAAAGAATACCCTTTTCTTCTGTTAGCAGGACCTCTGTAAGTGGGGAGAAGAAATGACTAGAGAGTCAAGGAGGTGAGATGGGGAGGTAGTTTAGAACTCCTAACTTACAATAAAGAGGTACAAGGGTTTAGAGTAGTGTATATTATTCAATTAGGATTAAGGAAAATATAGAAATGGGATGCAGGTAGGGTAAAGACTTTGGGTGAGTATGAGACAGAACAGCATATATTTTAGGAATTTCCAGAGTACAGGGGTAGAAGATATTAGTATGAAGTGTGTTTCTCTTTGACCCAAGGAGACTGAGGGCTAGTTTGCTATCATTTTCCTGGCTTTCTAATTTTTCTGGCTGAGTTCCAATGCTATGGGGACAGCAGTCAATTTTGAGAAGACACAGTGACAGTAGAAGCCAACCATCAATACATATAAACAAACAAAAAAAATTACACATCCACAAACGCCAAATTCAGTAATAACAATAAAGCTGTAAAGGATTAAAAAATAGAAATTTAAAAATTAAGCTAAAAATACTAGACAGCAGCAGGACAATAAAAAAAGCTAGTTGGGAAATTTATGAGTTTTTTCCCCCCTCAAATTAGTGTGTACCATGTGGAAATGTGTTCATATTTGCCCTCTAGCTGGAGACTCTTCCCAGTTGAACTTGTCAGGGGTGGATTCAGCTTTTTTATCTCCAGTGGCCTTGGGTTTTCCTAGAGATTCTCCTCAAAATTTTCTGCTGCAGAGGGGTAGAATACCTTGCCCTCCCCTGCTCCTTGTGAGAGTAGGGTTCAGCACCACCTGAGATGCACTCCTGGGCAGATAATTTTCTGCCTGACCAAACTCCTGATCTTCTTAAGTTGGGGACCAGGAGCTGTAGGGAGTCTAGTAGATCCTGGTGTAGATATATGGGACTCTGACTGTTCCAAGGAAGGTGGCCAGACTGAAGTCAGCTTCCCCAGATTTGCTGTTGCCATGCTTTTGGTTGTCTTGTGATCTTCAGAGGCCCCAAGAGATGCTCTGTGGGGTTGTCACAGACCCAGCAAGGGAAGGAGGCTCCAGCCTAACTGGGTCATTGTTTATGTGGTTCTCAATTGTAACCACTAGGAGGCATGGAAGTCCAGTCACATCTGAATTGCACAGGACCTATGGAGACTTGGCTATCCACAGACCTCTGAGGCTGAAAGAGAGCCCAGGTTACCCCTTTTGTTCAAAGGTTCCTGAGACTGATGTCAGACCCTGCCTTGTTTGAGAGCTACAGGCAGCTTTTGGAAAGACTGAAACAAGAGGCCTCCTTGGGTAAAATATGCCCTCCACATCTTGTTCCATTTACAGATTTCTCCTATTCGGATGTGTAAGAGGGCAGACAGGAGGCCATCACTTGCACATCCCATGAGCTGGAGAGGGGGTTCCCAGTCCCACACAGCCCCCTGGGTAGACAGCCAGGACAAAGCATGCTTGGATCTGCTTTTCTGTTCGTGGAGACAGGGGTCCCTAGTGCATGCGTAAATGATAGGTCTGGTTTCACTTTTGATGAGGTAGTTACCAGCCCTGCCTTCAGGGAAACCTCAAAATGGTGTGCGGAGCCTGCTGGCTGAGTTGTATGGAAGAACAACTGTAAGTTCGCTACTGTGAGTGATTAAATCTTTCCCAGAGCTTGAGAATCAGTTGTTACAAACTGTGAGCACAGGAGTCTGTTAAGGTGTTCCCAGCTGTGACCAAGTTAGATTACTTATGCCCTGCTTCCTCCCCTCCAAGATAGCTCCGTTCCCCCGGCTATGGAGCCTGCAACGATCTAATCGAGCAGGCATGACAATCTCATTAATGGAAACCTCTTTTCCTTTGGTGTTAAAGAATTGGGGAGGTAATGATCCCACACCCCAAGAGCCTGGTCCTACAGTTGGATACTGCCTCCAAATCCTGCAGCATGAAGTTTACTCAGGAGCATCTCAGGATCACTGGTGGTGGAGTGGGCATCATTTTCCTCCAGACCAAGAAAGACCATTTATGACAAAGGGACAGAAACCAGGAAAGGTCCCAGACCTGCCTTGCAAGGACAAATATGTCCTGCCATAATTATGGGTCCTGGAGAACCAAAGAAAATGCATGCAATGCACATTGCTTGCTTCTCTTTTTGTCAGTGGTCTGGGTGGATGGAAGAGGAAGGGGGATTATATAAATCATCATGTCTTAATGGATGATCTTGATCTAACATAGTAGTCTTGGGTTAACCTCAGATATATGCAATCATCTCATGTGATCAGGAAGATATCTGGGTAGGAAGAGATAGATCTGGTATCACCAGTGAGTGTACCTTTCATTATGAGTCCATCTGAGGAAGGGGTTTCCTCTTTACAAAAGTACAATTTAGGATATTTTGCATAACATAACAATTTTTCCATTTAGTGGAACAATAATGATATTCGTCTTATCCTTTCATTATTCAATTGTGAACTCGGTGGGTCTAGAAATGGGGTAGAAAATTTGCCTTCCAATGTTAGAAGCATAATCCATTGCATATCCATACAAGAAAATATATTTCATATATTTTATATATACATATCATATATATCATATGTACTGATGCTTCCTGTATGTACAGAAATTGAAGCACCCTTAATTATAAATTATTTTATTAGTGTGCTCAAACTTGTTGCTTTCTTTCTTAAAGTGTGATTCTCAAATTTAAATACAGTACATCAGATATGGTCAAACAAATGTTAACTAAAAATAAAACAATATTTATTACCCAATTTTCAGTGTCCTGCTTTAATATATGACATTGAAGATGTTGGCCCAATGATCTTTGCCCCTAGAACTGACGGAAAGCTTTAGCTGCTTGCTCAGCCATATTCTTACCCTCAGCCTGCCTGTGCTTGATTGTCTAGATCCAAGTGCAGGAATTCACATTTGTCTTTGGAATGACAATAACATCTTGTAAGATTCAGCTCATCACCCTGGTCTATTCAGATACATTTGAAACTATTCATTTTCAGTTTAACATCTTCCATGCATTTGATGAGCATGGCTGGGAACTTAGAATAACAATATTGAAAAGGGCACAACTGAAGATATTTTTCAGTTCAAGCTGTAGTGATGCCAGTGGGTGCAAGGCCCACAGCAGCTCAAGGAACACTAAACGCCAGCCTGGATCCTCAACCTACTTACATCCTATCCTATCCTCCCCTCTGACCGTTTGCTCATGTACAGGACTAAATTAAATGCCTCCTGTCAATGGTGTACCCTTCTTTTGT
Source organism: Aplodontia rufa (assembly GCA_004027875.1). Classification (NCBI taxonomy): domain Eukaryota; kingdom Metazoa; phylum Chordata; class Mammalia; order Rodentia; family Aplodontiidae; genus Aplodontia; species Aplodontia rufa. Next base: position 58,169 of record PVKS010008939.1, on the reverse strand, counting down.
GGATGGCCACATGACTCACACCCACAAGAATATCCCACAATACTACAACACTATAATACTAAAGAAATACTAATTACACTTATATCAACTAATGCTGCCTGACACTTTAATACATACCTGGACTATGCTGTATTATACATATGAGTTCATTTTTCTTCACAAGAAATTCACTAATTACTATTACTGCCCCATTTTATAAATGAGGAATGTTAAGCTTGGAACATTTTAATCACCTGTCAAACTCACCCAGATGGGTCAAGATTTGAATGTAGATCTTCTTACTTTCTTTTTTGTATTTTTTAATTGATGCATTAAAGTTGTACATAATGATACAATTTATTATATTAATACATACATATAATGTAACAATATAATTTGGCCAATATCCCTCCCCCAAGAATTTCCCCTTTCCCTCCTCCTGTCCTCTGATCCCTTGCATCTGCTGATTGCCCTTTGAGTTGATTGTGTGGGAATTATTTAGTTTCCTTGGGGTGCAAAAATATTTTCCCTTTCCCCTGTTAACTCACACTTTTCTGATGACAAAACTTATGCACTTCTCAACTCTCCCCTTTTGGTTTGTTAAGTACAATAGTTGGTTGGTTTCAAAGTCCAAAAGTTTGGGATGGACACTGATTGTAAGTTTCTGTTTTCCCACCTAACAGAGATACCAAGCAGAAGACTGACCATTAGCACACAGTGGGGCTTACCATGTATGTATTGAATGAATATGTGAATTAAATGAATGAAACAATATTTCAGAGTATTCTGTTTCTTCTTGAGAGTATGAAAACCTCTGGGGACTTTTTTCTAGGTAAGGTAGCTGCTCATCTGGAGTAATGGTAGACAAAATTCAATGGACATTATGAAAGTTTCAAAAAGTACATCTTTCTGGGAACCTTTTATCAAGTTAAAACTAATTAATTTGCTATAGACTAGGGGGAAAATCAGTCTTTTCTTTGGACACATTTTTCATCACAGTTTGATCTTTTCCTTTCAATCAATCCAAGACGATTTTAGACATTTTGCGGTCTTTGTTCCTTTCCTAAAAGTAAAATTGATGAAGTTAATAAGGTGAAATAGGGTGAGTCTATTGAATGAGTCTAATTAACAAACTAAATTTTTCCCTTGCATATCATCTCTCTTACTTTGGTTTTCTGTGCATATTTTACTTTAAGGCATTTAAAGTTAACATTTGACAAATCTGACATCTAAGATATTGAGGAGTGATGTGCTATGTGGCATGCCTAGATTTTTATTGTTACTCTATTATCAGCTGCCAGGTTGATCCATATTTCTCCATAATCTGTCATTTGCCTTGAAATATAATTATTGCCTATGCAATAATTTCAAGGTCTGCCAATATTTTGGGTTTCCAAAGGTATCTAAGAAAATGATGACTTTTTCTGTGTTTTTCAACTCCAACTTTTTCTCTGAGCTTTGGTCTCAAGGCAGTTTTTCTGGGAGGGCTGTACTAAAGGATTTGTACTTTAATCTGACTTAAAACTCTGCTAAAAGGAAAGAAAGAGTGGCATGAAAGTTACTAAAAATATTCAAGGAGCCCAGACTTGTGAATCTTGGTGCTAAGAAGAATAACTCATCTACTTTATAGTATTTACCAGGGTATAAACTTTTAGTTATGGATATCATGATGCTCAGCTCAGATAAGTCACTTAATAGGGGAATGAATCATTATTCTCCAGCATAATGGAGTGGTGGTAGCTTCTTGAATTAGTTTCCTACCACTGTATATTAATTTGCTATAAACTTAATGACTTAAAATAACACCTAATAACTATTTCACAGTTTTGTAGGTAGGAAGTGAAGGTGGACTTGGCTAGGTTATTGGCTTAAGGTTTCAGGAAGCCAATATCAAGGTGTTGGTTGGGTTGAGTGCTTATCTGGAGGCCCCTTCCAAGATTCGAAGCTCTACCAGGTTGTTGGCAGAATTTGCCACTTTCTGATGTAGATATGAAGTCCTTGTTTCTTTGCAGGTCATCAGGCAATTGATTTCAGTTCTTGAGGCTTATCTACATTACTTGTTGCTTCCTCCACCTTCAAAGTAAGAATGGTGCATTGAATCTTTCTTCTATTTCTATCTTTCTGACTTCTCCTTGTACTTTTCTTTTCTCACAACTGGAGAAAGATCTTTGCTTCTAAATGCTAATGCAATTGGATTAGACCCATCCAGAAATTTCCATAGTTTAAGATCAACTGACTTGGGAATTTAATTGCAACTGTGAAATCTCTTAAATGCAGTGCCTAGGTTACTCTTCAAATAATAAGGGGGGCATCTTTAAAATTTTGCCTATCAAACTTATTTTAGTAACTTCTTGACACAATAAACAGCATCCTAATCTCTATCTTGTACCTGCATTCACCAAGAAAGTGAATAATTAATGTAATGGCTGCTTATAGAGCTCTAAAACCTAGTCAGATCTAGAATAGTTGGGTTTATTCTATGTGATTTAGTTCCTTAGGATCATCCTGTGGCCTAGGAATATATCTGTGCATAGATGGACTTGGAGTTACTTTATGGTGTCTTTGAGAGGCTGCTGTGCATGTGTCTGATTTGAATCTAGAAATGTCTAATCCCTCACTAGAGAATATTTGATAAATAACAATTCAGAATCTTTTCTTGAGTTTCAAGCTACCCACAGCTTGATAAAAGAAGTCTTTGCACTGTAGTTGGATGCAGCTATTACAGTAATCTTAATCAAATTGATCCAAATCTGCTTCCCATTCATCTGAGTTCTGGTATTATGCAGGAAAAAATAAACATTCAAACAGATACTTTCCTCCTCTTCCTCATCCTTCTACTTATATCTTCTGTTGTCCATTCTTTCTTTGCTGGGAAGCAGCAAATGTTCTACTCAGCATTAGCTGAGTTTCAGACCGTGACCTTGCTCTCAAACAAAGATAAAACTGCCCTTCTTGGAGATTCTATCTCCACATATACCATTGACAGTATTTTTGTTTGTTTCTTTGTTTTAACTTCTTTTATTTTGGTTGCATGGATTGAACCCAGTAGTGCTTAGTCACTGAGCCATAACCCAGTTTTTTATTTTTTATTTTGAGATAGGGTCTTCCTAAGTTGCTTAGGGCCTCCCTATTGTTGAGGTTGGCTTTGAACTTAAAATCCTCCTGCCTCATCTTTCAAAGATGCTGGGATTACAAGAATGCATCACCATTCCCAGCTCCCTTGACATTCTTTTAAGGCATATTTAAGATGGAGAACCATGCAGTTGGGGTGTCATGGAAATAGTAGTTCATACAGGTCACACACACAGAGAAACCTGCTCAGCACACTGGGTAGAGTGTGCTTTGCTGAGCTGGATGGATTTTCTCTTCATCTTTCATATGTTGAAGCATGCTGTGGACTGAGGGTGACAGGAGGCTGTGAGGAATAACCCCAGATGGTAGTTCCAGTATACTACAGAAGAATCCAACAGTTGCCCATGTGGAGGCAGTTTGGGAATGCAGAAAACCAAGGATCTTCACAGTAAAGAAGTATAAGCCTACATTTTTGTTTGCAGTAAGATGAATGGTTGGAGTACCGCCGGAAGGCACTCAGGACAGCACCAGTAGGACCCCTGCCCGGAGCAACCCTGCTCAAGACCAACCAGGGGAGGTTCCCCATCTGAAGCAGCCCCCCCCCCCTACCAGACACCCTGTGCTCTAGGTGGGGCCTGTTTGAGTCCCCCTGGAAGGCACTCAGGATACCACCCATGGGACCCCTGTCCAGAGCAGCCCTGCTAAGAAGAAAAGCGCAGGACCTGGTGGATTCTCTGCAGAGTTTTACCACACCTTTGAAGAAGAGCTAACACCTCTCCTTATTAAGGTATTCCAAGAAACTGAGAAAGAGGGAATTCTCCCAAACATTTTTTTATGAAGCAACCATAATTCTGATACCAAAACCCAACTAAGACACATGGAAAAAAGAAAACTACAGACCAACATCCCTCATGAACATTGATGCAAACTGCATTTAAAAACACATCAAGAAAATAATTCATCATGATCAAGTGGGCTTCATTCCAGGTATGCAAGGTTCTTTCGATATATGCAAATCAATAAATGCAATTCATCACTTAAACAGAATTAAGGACAAAAAACCAAATGATCATCTCAATAGATGTAGAAAAGGGCTTCGATAAAATTCAACACCCATTTATGCTCAAAACTCTAGATAAAAGAGGGATCAAAGGAACTTAACTTTGTGAAGGCCATATATGCCAAACCCTCAGCTGGTTTAGTAATAAATGGAGAAAAGTTGAAAGCATTTCCACTGAACCCAGACAAGGCTGCCCTCTTTCACCACTTTTATTCAGTATAGTCCTGGAGACTCTGGCTGGAGCAATCAGGCAGGAGGAAGAAATCAAAGGGTTAAGAATAGGAAGGGAGGAAGTCATACTATTCCATTTTTTTTTTTTGCTGATGGCATATTCCTATATCTGGAAGATCCAAAAAACTGCACCAGAAAACTGCTAGAGCTTATAAACAGATTTGGCAAAGTTGCAGGTTACAAGATCAACACCCATAAATTAATAGTTTTCCTGTATGCCAACAATAACAGGGAAGAAGAATAATTTAGGAAACCGATCCTATTCACAATATCCTCTAAAAGAATAAAAACTTGGGAATTAATCTAATAAGAGAAGTAAAAGACCTCTAAAAGGAAATTATTGAACACTGAAAATAGAAATTGCAGATGACCTGAGAAGATGGAAAGAAGTTCCATGCTCTTGATTAGGTAGAATTAATATAATTTAAATGGCCATTCAGCCAAAAGCACTGTACAGGTTCAATGCAATCCCTATCAAGATTCCATTGCCATTCTTTGTAGATATAGAAAAAGCAATTCTCAAATTCATATGGAACAATAAGAAACCCAGAACAGCCAAAACATTACTGAGCAAGAAAGATGAAACAGGTGGTTTTGCCATACCAGATCTAAAATTATACTATAGGGGTGTAGTATTCAAAGCAACATGGTATTCACATCAAAATTGGAATGAAGACAAATGGAATAGAATAGAAGACTCTGAGATAAAGCCCCAAATCTTTAAACATCTGATCTTTGACAAAGGGGGTCCAAATATAACATGGAGGAGAGACAGCCTATTCAACAAATAGTGCTGGACAAACTGGACAGCCACTTGCAGAAAGTTGAAATTAGATCCTTATCTCTCACCGTACATAAAAATCAATTCTAAATGGATCAAGTATTTAGGAATTAAGCCAGCTACCATACAATTGCTAGAAAAAAAATTAGGACCAATACTCCTGCATATGGGAGTTGGTAATGACTTCCTAAACAAAGATCCTAAAGTGAAATAATTACAGTCTAAAATCAATGAGTGGGATGCCATTAAACTAAAAAGTTTCTGTACAGCCAAGGAAATAGTCAAAAAAGTCAAGAAACAACCCACAGAATGGGAGAGAATCATGGTCTATGATCCCTCTGACAGATGACTAATATCCAAAATTTACATAGAACTCAAAAACTCAATAACAAAAACACAAACATTCCAAACAATAAGTGGGCCAGAGAACTAAACTTGCAGAATGCAGAAGCTTCTCAACAGAGGACATTGAGCAAGCCAATGAATACACAAGAAACTGTTCTAAATTATTAGTAATCAGAGAAATGCAAATCAAAACTAATTTAAGACTTCACCTCACTCCAGTCAGACTGGCAAAGATGAAGAATACAAATAATGACAAATGTTTGGAGGAATTGTGGGGAGATAGGAACACTAGCAAACTGTTGGTAGAATTGCAGACTGGTCCAGCTGCTCTGGAAAGCAGTGTGGAGACTCCTCAAAAAATTAGGGTTGGATCCACCATCCGATCCAGCTATCCCTCTTCTGGGTATTTTCACAGAGGAGTTAGAATCAGCACATTACAGCAACACATAAAAATCCATGTTCATAGCAGCTCAATTTACAATAGCTAAATTATGGAACCAACCCAGATTCCCCTCACTACTGGATGAATGGATCCAAAAGCTCTGGTATATATATTTTGAAGTTCTACTTATCTATTAGAAACAATGATATTGCATTTATTGAAGGTAAATGGATGGCATTGGAAGAAATCATGCTGAGTGAAGTTAGTCAAATACAGAGAGTCAACGGCCAAATAGTATCCCTCATTTCTTGAGGCTGGACCTAAACCCAGGCTTGGGAGCAAAATAGACAAACTCATGTGTTAGGTCCATAGAACAAAAATGCAAAATGTTAATATTTATGAGATGCTGTGACAAGATACTTCATAAGATATTTGAACAAGCTATGCTGCATAGCTGTACAAAAATGTAAATGTTTAATCCCATTGTCAAATATTTTGAAGACTAACAAGGGATGATAGGAAGGGAGGAGACGGGGACATGTTGGAACTGAGATAAAGCAAGATATATTCCAAGCAGTTATAAATGTCAAGGAATATACTATAGCTGTTCATATAAAAAAAAGTTCTTCTAAGGTATAAGAATTAGGTCACTGTACTTGGGTTTTTTAGGAACTATGTAGAACCCAGAAGAAAGGCAAGGTATCAGGGGACAGGAGAAGGATGTGTGTCGGGGGGGATATTAAACAAATCGTATTGCTGAATTGTGTGCATTTAGGAATATGTGACAACTAATCCTAATGTTATGTAAAACTGTAATGCACTAATAAAAATTAATTACAAAAAAAGATGAATGGTTAACTTTCAGTGTCTATTTGCTTCACAAACAGGGCTTGAATTACAAGTTTTTATAAATATATTTATATATAAAGTTTATATATATATATCTAAAGTTACTGCAATTAGAGTGAATGGCATGCATTTCAGATATATTCAGGACTGTAGAGGATGGGGTGGAGGATCTGTGTGTGATTTTCCATGTGTAAACAATTGTCTGCTGATGTCACCTTGATCTTGGAGATATGAGTAAAATTGTCTTAGCATCCTGTTGGACATCATGTTAATGTCCAAGCTTTCTGTGAATTCTCAAGGTTTTGATTCACACTTTACCCTTCTTCAATTTCATTTTCCATGCCTGTCACACTATTGCTCTATGCTAACCTAGCTCTAGAATTCATCACTTTCACCCTAAGCCATCTACCAAAAGAATGTAAATATGTAGCAGATTTTATGGAAGCAATGAGAAGGAGAGAAACTGATTGAGGGTCACATTAATAATTAACTGGGATATTAGCTGTCCCTGTTCCTAAGTGTCCCTAAATTACTCTGTCACTGAGAATTTCTTCATGACCACTTTCCTGGGCAGTCAATTTCCTGCCATATTTATTTGCTCTTTGTCTTTTCCCTTCCCATCTCCTATTTCCTCTTCTATCTCAGTTCTTCAATCTCTATTCATTTGTTATACAAAATTATTCAATCAATTTGATCCAGTACTGTTTTCTAAATGGCAACACCTATACTCAAAGGAGCTTTCCTTAACACCTTTCTGTACCATAACCTATTCACAGTCTCTTATGGGGACTCTTTGAATAAAACTATTTTCACCCTCTACACATTATTTATTATCTGGAGGGAATTTGTTGTACAATTGGGTGGGTATTGGTGCTATGTTTTTTTTTTTTGTTTTGTTTTGTTTTGTTTTGTTTTGTTTTATTCTTTTTTTCAGGGCTGAGGACTGAACTCGAGGCCTTGGGTGTGCTAGGGAAGTGCTCTGCCACTGAGCTAAATCCCCAACCCTGGTGCTATGTTTTTTGATAGATTTCTCTTCCATAGACTGTGAGCTCCCTAGGGCTGAAAACTTCTGTAACTTTATCTGTGTATAAGAAGCTCCTCAGCTTCTCAACACAGAGGAGGTGCTCAGAATGGGTAAAAGATTACTTCACCAATGTTCCATTTCTTTCCTCTTTCTTCTTCCTTCCTGTCTTCCTGCCTGCTTTCTTTCTTCCTCTTTTTCTCCTCCCCCTTTTCTCCATGGATTGGTACCATGGACACTGAGCAACAAGCCATATCCCCAGCTCTTTTTCACATTTTATTTCAAGACAGGGTATTGCTAAGTTGTTCAAGTCATCACCAATTGCTGAGGCTGGCTTTGAATTTGCAATCCTCCTGTCTCAGCCTCCTAAGCTGTTGGGATTACAAGCATGCAGCACCATGCCCAGCCTGTTTCTTGATCTCTATGTTGGGTATATGTGTTTGTTCAGTTTGTGAGAATTAACTGAGCTGTGCACTTATAAGTACTGTGAACCCTTCAGTGCGTGTCTTCTGTTTCGGAAGTACACAAGATATATTGACACAATGATTGCTGTAATAAGTTCTTAAACAACAGGCTTGAATCTGGGGAATCCCAGGCAGGAACTCTGCCTATACTGAGCTGCCTCTCCTAAGGCTGTAGGGAGTTGAAGGCCTTCCTATGAATGTGGGACTCTGTGTGACATATTCAGAGTTTGTGTTGCCTACTTATGACGGTCACCTATATACATTCATATCATTGTCTGGGCCTGTCCTTTAGAACCCCTAAACCTCGCACATTGTTAGCTACCCGAGACTACTCACATCCAATTCTTCCTTATATGAGTGGTATTCATTTGATTTCTTTTGTCAAGATTGTTGTTTTTGTTATTATTATTATCATGGGAGAGCATAGAACCACTGGTCGGAAGCATCAGGTAATAGAATTCCACTTCAGACAGGAGTTCTCGACCTTGGCTACACTTGAATCACTTAGGGAGCTTTCACAGCTGTGGAGCCCTAGGGCTCCATTCCTCTCTTCTCAGAGCTCCTACTGTAACTGATCTGCACACACAGATTTTAAGAGCTCCCAGGTGATTCTCATGTGCAGCCAAGGCAGGCAGCCACTGATCCTGATTCAATCACTCCGCAAGACATGATGAACATTGAAAGTATCAGCTGGAGACAGTGATTAAGATGCTGAGAAGCAGGGCTGGAGCAGTGGCTTGGTGGTTAGGGTGCTTGCCTGGCATGTGTGAGTACACGGGTTCAAACCCCAGCACCCACATACCCACCTAAATGTCAGAGCAATAACAAGACAAGTGCAAAACTAAAAAAAAAGCTTATTCTCTCACTGTCCTTCTCTCTTCTCAAAAAAAAAAAGATGCTGAGAAGTAGCATCTGAATTTTAGCTCCGCTTGGATGAATCCAACTGCTGAGCCTGTCAGAGAATCAGTTTCCTGCTGTGTTATGTACTGATGGGATTCTTACCCATTGACCAAATTGGGCTCAATAATTTATTGCAGAGAAAGTCTCTTTTCACAAATAGGTCACCTTTCTATTTCTTTGATTACTTTAGGTTATGCTTTGGTTAATCACAAGGGCCAGCTAGGCAGGAAGCTGGTGGGAAAGGAAGGAAGATGGAAATGTGGGAGAAGGATTTTGAGGGAAGAAGACTCAGCTGCATAGTGGAGTTGTGGTGAGACCTCAAAATACAAACTACAAAGGGCAATGAAGGTAAAGCATAATCTAGAGACCTGACAGCTATGGAAACTCTAACTGAGGCGTAGTGGGTAGCTGAGCCAGAGGATGACAGAACACTCAGGAGCCACATAGTCATGAGTATGTGAGATCTGTTCATATGGAATTGACCCTACGCAATTGGAAATGTAATTTCTCTGTTTATCACATACATGGCAGGTGTCAAACTTCATGATCTGATCTTTTTGGCATGACCCTACTTAGGAGGTGGTGGACAATTCTTTGGAGAGGATAAGTCTTCAGATCTAGAGTCCAAACAGAGATCAGGGTAGGCCCACCAATTTAAAGGGAACTGTACAGAAACTGTGGATTCAGGTGAGACAGAAAGGGTGGGTGAAGTTACCCATCCTGTAGGGACTCAGACCCTGAGAAACAGATTTGGGATCCTGGCAGGTGAAAGATTTGAGGCACAGCTGGGACAGTAGACATGCTTTAATTACAGAGACAGCAGCAGCTCCCTGAGTCTTTCCATAGGTCTTTTTAATAGGCAGGCCAAAGGTGGCACAGTGCCAACAGGTTACATAAGTAAGTGTATGCTCCCAAGCAAATATTTTTGACCTTGAGTACATATGCTGAATCAGGATGTTTACAACCTTGACTACATAGTAAAACATAGCTCGCTGAAAGTCTTTGTGAGGAATGGCTAATTATATGCATCTTAAACCTGCTTCACATTACCCATGAGTGGACACCATATTTAACTTGTACTTAAATCAGGTATCAACATGAGATCCCATGAACTGTGACTGATATTCCCTGACATTAGAACTCTGACTCAATTCTGAGACCCATGAGATCTTGCTAGTGCTACTAATCATGCAATATCTGACAAGAATGCTTGCAAACAAGGCCAGGGCTAGGTCTATTGCAGAGACCATGGTAACCGGAAGAGGCACCAAAAGGTGAGAGATATGTTTTGGGAGTATAGATTAAATCTAAGCTCTCTTCATTCCACAGGCCTGGATTAAGTTGGTTTCTTCCTTCTTTTCCCCTTATCTTCTAGTTATTATGTGGTTTTTCCTGTCATCTATTTTTTTATCAGTGATATGTCTGTCTCAAGTGTTGGAAACATAATTTCTCTGCTTATCACATACAAGGGAGGTGTCCAACTTCATGACCTGACTTTTTGCCTGCAAAGGTCATTGAAGATTTGTCAGGAAAGATTGAAGTTCTTGCCTATGGATTTCTAGGGCAGGTTTTTAGGCTTATCATTGTCCTGGCCTTGAAAGCCTTCCCCCTGCTGTGCTACCATACATACCCACATGACTTCTGGTTTCTTTTTTCTCTCCCTCCTCTTTCCCTATCCCCACCCCCATCCTCATTCATAATTTGTAAGAACTACCCTTTTACTTCCAAGACCAGTCTGTAAATGCCTTTTCCACAAAACCATTCCATATTCTACCAGGAGGGATTTCTTTCTTGCCTACTCATTCTCAACTCAGATTGTAGTACTGGTTACAAATTGCTCCGAGACCAAAATATGAGCATTTGTCATGTTATTAATGTAACCTTTAGTATAATTAGTATGAAAATACTGCTAATTACATTGTACTAAGTTATTAACTGCATCTTTATTTCATTTATTCTACTCAAAAATTCTATCACATGGGTACTGTTATTAGTCCCAATTTATAGAAGAGGAAAGTGAGTTTTAGAGACTAAGTGGGTGTAGATATGATATAAAAACGAAAATACTCTTTACTTGCTTACCCCACTAGTCTGGGAAGTCAGAACAAAGGAATGTGCTTCTCCAGAATTCATGAGTAATTTTGTATCCAATAGAATGTTTGGTTATGCTGTTTTCTAATGACTCTATGACCCTCTTCCTGAATATGCATAATGTTTATTGGATTGTTTCCTTTGACTTATGTAAGTAGGAAACTTGAAGACTTAGGAATATGTAGTGATAACTGGCTCCAGTGAAAATGGCTAATGTAATTTGCTTATTTAAATTTGAAAATATATAATTTTGATTAGTATTTATTTTAGGTAGACAGTACATTTTAGTGCTGCCTCTAGTATGTATGGAAATGAGCAACTATTTTATGTGGGGTACTTTGTGACAGGTTTTGGGGTATGGTTTGAATCACCCCAAATGTACTCATATTAAATCAACATGTCACATCCTTTTGGTAGCCCAATCTTGTGCAATTCTACTAAAGGCAAAGCATCCCAGAGGATAGGAGTAATCTTCTCCAAACAAAATCTGTAGCCCACAGGGGAATAAATTGGGTTTAAAGTACCCTGACCTGACACTCACAGAGAAGGACATAGGAAATACAAAGGGGCTCTGAAGCATGAAAGCACCCTGATGTGGGGGCCAGGGCAGTGTCCTGCATGCCTGAATTGAAAGTGTAGAACTATTTGGATATATGCAATAGGCAAATGATGATTATGATAATTGTGATAGGAGACTTGATAGATATATATCAAACTATATTCAGTAGGTGCTTAATAAATACCAAAATACCTTGGTACTGTTTAAAATTATTCTTGATCTGTAAGTTTGTAATTAATTTGTTGCTTTATAACAAGATCTGTGATTAGACAAGCAATGAGTCTGGCTTTATTTTCCTCATGCATATAGGGACAGTGATGGCTCCCTGTCAGGGTCATGTGCTAAAGTGCTATTAGAATTATAATTGCTTGCATTTATTGAATTCTTGTTATGTGCCAGGCACTGTTCTAAATGAATTAGATAGATTATCTCATTTATATTTCACAAAACCTAGTTGAGAAGAGCTTTCTTATTCCTTTTATAGATGAGAAAAATGTGACACAGAACAATCCCTTTGAACCTCTGGGTCTTATGTAAGGGTCATCTTGCCTTAACTCCCAGTTCAGCTTCTCTCAACCCTACCAGCATGGCAGAATTACTTGAGATTTTAAAGGTACCAATGTGCAGGCATCACCCCCTAGAGATTCTGATTTAAATTTGGCCTGAAGTAAAACACACACATTGATTCTTTTCACTGCCCCCAGGTGATTCTGATGGGCAGCCAGATTGAGTAACTAATGGAAAGCAAGCATCCAGTACACTTGTGTTGAATCTCAATTGGGGCACCCAGCCTTGACTTCACCAAATGTATAAATGTGCCTGAGTACATTTCAAATCCAGTTACTTCATGCATAAAAGAAAAAGTTTCAGTAAAGTAACCACTTACTATTGCATATTGATTACACTAATATTTATAAATATTTAATATTTACTCAGGGTCTTCTCTGCCAAATCCCTCACCAGAGAGACAAATATGTACACCGTGTTTTCTAAGCAGGGGTGGGTAGGAAGTTTGGAGAGGGAATGATAGGATAGAACTGTGGTCTGCCTCAATGGAGAGGATGTATTTTTTATGAAAATATGTAGAATTGCTAGGGCATGGTGTTTAGTTAACTTTTGTATTACTGTGACTAAAATACCTGACAAGTACAACTTAAAAGAGAGAAAGTTTATTCAGGGCTCACTGTTTTAGAGGTCTCAGTCCCATAGGCAGCCAACTCCATTGCTCTGAGCCCAAGGCGAGGCAGTATATCATGGTGGCTTTGGGGAAGGGCCCAGAAAAGGAAAACTGCTCAGTTCATGGTAATGTCAGGAAGGAAGTGCATTCAAACTAGGATGGACTCACCAGGTTATAGTTCTTATAATCTAATCATTTCACCTCTGCATATTCTTGCATAGCAGGAGCTTTTGGGTGATACCTCATATCTTAACAATAATATGTGGTGATAACAAAATACGGACTGACTCGTAATGGTTTTATTTCTATTAAAATTCTCTACAATGTTTCCACTTATTGCTGGAATCTGGGGAGGACCACTGTCATGTTGCCTCCTTGGTAGCTACCACTTGGTACGTTATATATTATATATGTTGCCGCAATGATAAATTAAACATGCAAATATAAAAATGAAATTATTCATAATTATGTAAGCAATATATACATGTGGAAAATTATATTTGCATTGTTATTTATATATTTATAATTTTATATTTTATTTATGTACTTAAATATGTCTTTGAAGAAAGTTATAGAAGCAAAAATATTTCTTACAATAATTTCTTGAGAAAAGTATCAATATCTGCATTTTTCAGATACAGAACAGGATACAGATAAAAAGAAAAAGCCAAGATACAGAGCATTTAAATCATTTTCCCCAGACTCAACCAACTAGGAAGTAGCTGAGCCAAACATGACTCACGTGGTTGTGTGTAAGACTATGTTCTCAAGCCTCTGCAATACTGCCTTTTATGTAAGACAGTAAGAGGAGGAAACAAGTATTTTTTCTCAGGATTCTGTCCCCCATTTCTTTATCCTCTCTACTACTCTCTTTGGTTCTTTTCACCTTGTCTTCAACTTCAGGCCTCTGTCTATAATGTGCACAGCTCATCAGACCACCATTCAAGTCTGTGACCTGAGCGTTTCTTCCTGGTTCAGTTTTGGGTGCCTCACTCAGCATGTCAGGAACTGGACTCCTCCACTTGCCTTTCCATCTGCCACTCCATTGTCCAAAGCCTGGTTACTTTTGTCAGCATCCATCATCTAGAGGCCAGCTTTTCATCTTGGAATTGTTTTACAATCTACTCCATCAGAAATGCTCCTGTAGGGCACACAGAGCTCATAGGAAAGCTCTTCTCTGAGTCACCTTCTGTCTTCTGAGTGCTTCTTTGCTTGCCACAATCTTAAAGCCAGACAAAAAGTTTGGTAATACCAGAAGGAATTTGAATTTAAATCTAGTGCCTGTGTGATCTACCATGGACAGGGTAGCAAAGCTCTCTCCTATATTCTTTCATTTTAAATCTGGAACAATGATAAGACTGAAAAAGCGAACGAGGTGGAGAAGTATGGTAGGAAAGCAGTCATTACAGAAGAAACACTTTCATGCTGGTGAGGGAGGTCATATTTATTTTGCATGTCTTTCTAGATTTAGTGTACAATGCAAGGCTGGAGTTAAGGAGGTATGTTTCATTTCATCTATGTTTGGAATTAGAATGTTAAAATGATCACTAGTGAGAACTGAATTGTGTCCCCACCCTCACCGAATTCCTGTTTTGAAGCTCAAATACCCGATGACTGTATTTGGACATAGAGACTTTAAAGAGGTAATTAAAATTAAATGAAGTAATAAGGGTAGGACCTAATCCAATCTGAACAATGTCCTTGCCTGAAGAGGAAAAGACAAGAAGGAGGCATGTGTGTAGATAAAAGACCATGTGAAGACACAAATCTGCAAACCAAGGAGAGAGGCCTCTTGATACGCGAAGACTGATGATGCCCTGATCTCAGACTTGCAGTCCCCTGAACTGTGGAAAATTAAGTTTTTGTTGTTTAAACCTCCAAGTCAATGTTATTTCTTCATGGCAGCCTTAGAAAATTGATGTATTTGCCTTTATGGTATACATTCTATCAAAAGATGATTGCTTCCAATGTGTTAATATCACCATGGCTGGGCAGTAGCATGTACCTGGGAAACAGTCAAGGTTGGATATGGCTGTGCTGTCATAGCTGAAGTAACTCTCATTTCATTATAAAAAAAATGATTACCTTTATGTGCATGAAACATTTTTTTTACCTCTAATGATTCAAACTTCATAAACATCATCTTTCTGGAAGAAAAAAATATTTTTCACCTTGTACTGTACTCTTGGTCTTTTGTGTCCTTTAAGGGACTTGATCCTTTAAAAACGCTTTAATGTTTGTCCCCAAATTATTTTTGCTATTCAATCTCCCTGCTTGGCAGGAATCCAAGGTAGTAGCTTATGCAATCCTCCTTCCCTTAATTGGACCCAGTTTTGAGTGACAGATCAAATGATCTTAGATTAATAACAATGACAAATTATTCTCGGATGGCACTGGTATATAAAAAGAAACACTTCCATTAAACAAATGTTATGTCATCAAGAAACCCATTAATAGTTCTGCCAGTGATCATAGCTGTATAATTTTTCTCATCACTGTTAATAACCAGCAAAGTTTTAATTGCATATGGAGCTTAATTAAATTTTCCTGTCCTACTAATGAGTACCCATGCTTCAGATCTCCCATTAAATGGTTTTCAAAGTTTAGACCATATTTCTTAAGGTGCCAATTATTAGAAGACATGAGAAGCTATGGAGATGAGCTTGGACTGTAAATCTCAATATGCTGCAATTCTTAATCATAGGATATTAGACATGGAATTGGTCATATTCATTATTTAACCTAATTCTAGTACTTTAAGTTAACATTTATTTTACCTACTTATTATGTTACATACAATATGACATAAATAATAAGTAAAACTATCTATCTCAAAAATAAATAAAGCTTTATCTCAGCAAGCAAATCTGTCTTCTCAGTCAGCTTTTTCCATTTTTAAAACTTTCTCCCATCCACTCATATACGTATTGTGGCACAGTCTGGACATGTGCTCACCAGCCCACTTTCTCTTGGTCTTGGGTACTTACTTCCATTACATCTTCTGGTCTCCTTAATCTGAGTGGGGTTGGGTAGCATGTGTCTTGTTCTTGTCTATGTCCCTGAGTAGAAGCTTTCTTTGTCAGTACAGGTGGAAGCAGTCTAGAGCAGGTAAACTTTGTCCACACTTGCACTCTCTCCATCTACTTCCCAAAGCAAGAGCACCTAGAGGGTGAAGCACTAGGAAATGGTGGACCTACTAGTCAGGGGAATCCTATTCCCTAAATCACACTGTGTGGAGTAGAGACACCCACTATTCCCCTTCTGCACCTTAGACTGTGATGGAGTTGAATGTTGGCCCTTATTAGTTGCAGCCACTAAAGGATTATTTTACATGACTTAGGCAACTCTATTGTATATATTTAACTCAATTTCATGGGTAGTTACAATTTTTTATTCTACTTGCTTTAGATTTGACACTTATGAATGAAGTTTCTATGTACTATATAGTCTTCCATGTGGTATAGATTTATGACATTTATACTCCTGCATATTAAGTGAAGTATTCAATTAACATAACAAATTTTCACATCTTGCATAAATTGTTCTTATGTTTTCTTCTCTAAGAGATATCTTCATTTATATAACAATACAATTGAATTATGTCACCAAATTTTTTTATAAACATGTGCTACTTTAATCGTTCCTTGGCATTAAAAAGTATGAAAATCATAATCAACCTTTCTAAGATTGAAAATGTATTTGTCCCTTTAAAATTTATTTGACATTCAATTATACTTTAAACAAAAAATATGCAAACACATTCACTTTATGTTTCTTCAATTAAACTGGTAAGTTTTGTATTTTCCTTGTATGTTTGTTTATTACTAATAGCTCCTTTCACACAGAGAACTTAATTCATTAAGGAGTGTACAACTCCCCAATTTATCAGCTGACACAACAGAGAAGTGAGGAGATTTGTTAGAGGAGATAATGTTGAGAAATAACTGGATTAGTATGAAATGCAGATTTTTAAATTTAAATACAGGAATTTTCCTATTATGGCGTAACCTCTATATTTACGTTATTTGGTATGTCATTGTGGTCTTTATGACTATCATCCTGTAAAGAATGATTATGATATAAATAAAACATGTATTTCACACTAAATCATTCCCTGTCATTTAATAGACAATGTGCATTTAACAAAGGCCTTCAGGCACTCAGTGGCAGCACAGCTGTCATGGTCAAGTTCACCTCAGACATGAATGAAACCAAGCACAACAAGCCATTCCACAATCTAATCTCCTAAGTTGTCTATCAGATAGAAGGATGAATGAATTTTAGATGACTGATAAAGAATTAGTAATTGAATGGTTGAATAATGTACATGTCAGGAAGTGAGGTACAGGCATATTATATTTGAACTCTCATGGGTTATCTTGAGGAGAGAGGTTACCAAAAGAAGTGGAAGATCAGGCTGGAAAGACAAGTTAAAGCCAGTGCAATTCAGGTCAACAAATAAATTGTGTTTCTATCATCTTTCATATATTTCCCTTGATAAAGGTAGCATTAACTGTGGAGACAAAGTGTCACAATATTTCCAATACATCTTGATTAAATTCAACTGTAGAAACATATAAGTTACAGATTTAGCAATGAAAAAGTTGGGGATGAAGATAACCTGAACATAGGTTGAATTATTAGTACACATTAGGCAATCAGAGACTTGATCTGGACTGAGAATTGTGTCTATGGTTCTTGCACTTGTATTAATTCATGTGAAGAACTTGTCCTGCTAACCTGATTGTCCCTACAGGAAGTTGAAATACAGGTAGACACATAGAGGTGACCTAGACCTACAACACTGTAGCTTGAAACAGAGTTATCTCTAAATCCAGATTAGATAGCTAATTACCAAACTTCATGAGCAAGAAATAAATGCTCACTATTATGTGCCAATTAAATATGGAAGCTGTTCTTTCCATAGCAATGTTTGATATGGATGTCCAATGATAATAGAAGAAGTAAGTTGTAAACTGGATTTTAAAGGAGGAATAGGAATTCACTAGGAGGAAAAGTGATATGAGGATATTTCAGAAGAAATTATCTCAGGTACAAATATTCTGAGATATGAAATGCTATGATTTATCATTTTAATATTTCAAGAATATATATGGTTAATGAAGGAAGAATGAAAATGGGCATAGGAGTTAAACAGAGATCTAAGGATAGTGTTTTGTATTTTAAATTATTAATGGAAAAGTGATTGAATTATTTACTAACTTAAATTATGGATTAACTGTAGCTTCACTTCACTTCTGTAATTTGAAGTTTTATAAAGAGATTTAAATAAAACTGTAAGGAACTTTCCAGCTGTAACATCCTATGGTTTTATGACAAAATAGTGTCTTAAATCCCTGTGGAAATATACCCTTATCCTCTCGGTTTCAGGTTTTTTTTTCTTTTTTTTTTTTTTTTTTTTTTTTTTTTTTTTTTTTTTTTTTTTTTTTGCTATAGGGTTTAACAATTGCAACTCAATATATGCTATAGTATCTGAAGGAGCATGTCATTACTGAAAAGTTGCTCCTCAGTGTACCCATACACAAATCTCAAAGGAGATTCAGTTGACAGGGTGTTTGACCCTACCACATTATTTTGTGGGGTTGAATAATACAGAACCATAGTTTCACAAGTTTATGTCAAAAAATAGTTAGAGAGTTCTGTGATGTCTCTTGCTAGGCTTTTTCTATGGTCACCTGATGAACTCTAAATCTAACTGATTTTTTTTCTGCAGGAGAATAATCCTTTATGAGTTCATGGTGAGAGATAACCTATTCTCATGTGGGTTCCCAGAGCAGGAGTCTGTAAATCCTGAATTGAATAATTGCTCTGTGAAGAGTAAACTTATTGAGAGCCCATCAGGAATTAATTCTTATTCTGAAGAGGAGATGAATTGGCCAGTTTGGTGTATATTTCCAAAGATAACGGGCACTCTATTGGCTAGCAGCCCTTAAGATATTTTCGTTATGAAGAAAAACACAATGAAGACTTTTTCTCATTTGCCTGATTTCAGAAGGAAGAAAAAAGTCTTTGTTTGATTGTGAAGAAATACTACATTACAGGAGCAAATAATGGGGATTTTTTTTCCAAATCAATTTTTTAGCAATGGTCAAAGATAAGAGTGATGCATCATTTATACTTATAAAATGTAACTTAAAGTCTGGTTATTTGAAATGTATCAGCAAAATATCCTGATAAAAAAGTAAACTACTCTGCATGGTAGATTTAAAGAATTATCCCACACTTATAAATGAATTTAGCAAAGTAACAGGATACAAGGTCAACACCCATAAATGAACGGCTTTCTTATACTCCACAGCAGTTGAGCTGAAAAAGATACCAGGAAATATGTTCTATTCTCAAAAAGAATAAAATAATTGGGAATTAATCTAACAAAGAAAATAAAAGACATCTATAATTAAAATAAAATAGTTGGGAATTAATCTAACAAAGGAAGTAAAATATATCTACAATTAAAATTATAGAAAGAAATTGAAGAGGACCAAAGATGGAAGGCATTCTATGTTCTTGGTTAGGCAGAATAAATACAATTAAAATGGTCATTCTGCCAAAAACTCTGAAAAGATTCAACACAATCCATATCAAAATACCAATGTCATTCTTCACATATAAAGAAAAATTGATTCTCAAATTCATTTGGAATAACAAGAAGCCCATGAGAGCCAAAGTATTACTAAACAAAAACAAAACAAAACAAAAAACAAAAATACCCCAAACAAATAAAAAAACCAAACACAAGACAAGAAACAAAGCAGGAGGTATCACAATACCTGATCTGAAATTATACTCAGAGCTATAGTAAAAAAAACAGTGTGGTATTGGTATCATAATAGACCGATGGAATGGAATAGAAGACTCTAAAACAAACCCACAAATGTTTAACCATCTGATAGTTGACAAAGGGGACAAAAATATAGCTTGGAGGAATCACAGCCTATTCAACAAATGGTGTTGGATAAACTGAACAAGGATATGGGCACAATGAAAACCAGATCCTTACCTCTTACCCTGCTCAAAATCAAATAAAAATGGATAAAATAATTAGGAATTAACCAGCAATCATACAATTATCAGAAGAAAAAATAGTATCAATACTCCACCATATTGCTGTAAGCACCTTCTTCCTTAATTAGACTTCTAAAGTGGAAGAATTAAAACCAGGAATCAATGAGTGGGATGCCATTAAAATGAGAAGCTTCACAGCTAAGGAATTAGTCAAAAGTGTCAAGAGAGAACCTATAGAATGTGAAGAAATCATGGCCTGTTACTTCTCTGACAGACAGTTAATATCTAGTATATAGAAAGAACTCAAAAAACTTAACACCAAAAACACAAATAATCCAATCAATAATTGGGCTATGGAACTAAACAGAAGCTTCTCAACAGAGGAAGTTCAAAAAGCCAACACATACATGAGAGTGTATTGAACATTACTAGCAATCAGAGAAATGCAAACCAAAACTGCACTAAAATTCCACCTCATTCCAGTCAGAATGGCAAACATGAAGAATATGAACAACAACAGATGCTGGAAGAGTTGTTAGGAAAAAGGGGCACTAACACACTGTTGGTGGAAATGCACACTGGTATAGCCACACTGGAAAGCAGTGTGGAGCAGCCTCAAAAAATTAGAGATAGAATTACCATATGACCCTGTTATCCTTGGACATTTTCCCAGAAGAGCTAGAATCAGCATATTAAAGAGACACAGCTATGCCAATGTTTATAGCAGCCCAATTTACAATAGCTAAATTATGATAACAACCTAGATGTCCTTCACTGGATAAATGGATCCCCAGACTGTGATATATATATATGATATCATGGCTTTTGCAGGTAAATAGATGGAAATGGAAGAAAATCATGCTGAGTGAAGCAAGCCAAACACAGAGTCTTAAGGATTGAATGGTTTCTCTCATATGTGGAAGCAAGAGTAAAATCTGAGATAGGATGAAAGTTAGATGAGTTTTTAGTAGACCCAGCAAATTTGAAGTAACACATAAGCTGGGGGAACTATAAATATGAAGGGCAGGGGGAGAAGGGAAGGAGGGAGGAAATGGAGGGAAAAGTGGGGTTATCAATACTGTAGGGCATACTCAGTATATACTCAGGCATATAAATCTAGAAATTCCTATAATTAAAGTACATGTATATGGGTATACGGTAATTTATATCTGTAACATGGGGGGATTACGGAGGAGACATGAGATGCAGGAGTGGGTGAAAAAGGGACGATCCAGCACAAGGATCAGGTTTAAGCTATTTTGTTATTATGCATGTATGAATGTGTAGCAATGAATTCCTTTAATATATAAGACTATGTTGAACCAATAAAAATTATCCCACAAAGAACAGACTTAATAATGAGATAAAATTTGTGGAGTTTCAAAATTGAAAAATAAGAAAGTCAGGAAAAGAAAACCATGACCTACTGGAAGACAATATTGATGCAGCATTGACATTCTGGTCTTATCATATTATTGAACATCTGCATCTACATTAGGTTCTTCACAGGATTGCTAAGAATTGAACAGCAGAGAGACTTTTAATACTGATTTTACAGAACCCAGTAATGTCTTGAAATATACTAATCCTCATTAATTTTTTAAAAGATTTTACTTAACTTTAATAGCTAATTTAGGACAGTAGTAATAAGGTACCTTTAACATGAGTTGACTCTATCATTATCCTCAAAATTAAGTAACATTTACAACCCAGGAGAAAGGTGTCATGAGTTCTGTTGTAGACCAATTGCCTGATGCTTGTTATTTGGAAGGGTTACCAAGCAAGACCTTGCTGCAACTCTAGCATTTTGTATGAGACTACACTTTGGTGTAAAATGGACCTTATTATTTTAATGGATCACTTAATTCCAGATGTTACAAATGTAAAGACTCAAAAAGTATTTATGAAAAATACTTTTTAAAAACAGCCTTATTAAATACAATTGATAAATAGCTCCACATATTTAATACATAGAATATAATGCATTGGCACAGTGATGCATGCCTATAATCCCAGCTGCATGGGAGGGTGAGGACAGGAGGATTGTAAATTTGAGACCAGCCTCAGTAGCTTTGCAAGGCATTTAGGAAATTATCAAAACCCTCTCTCAAAATAAAACATGGCTGGGGATGTGACTCAGTAGTAAAGCACCTCTGTGTTCAATCCCTTGTTCAAAACACACACACAAACACACAAAACCCAAAAAAACAATACCCACCATACTTTCACACAGTTAAGGTAATGAACATATCTGTCACCTTCAAGTTCTTGTGTCTGTGTGAATGTATATGTGTGTGCATCTGTATGTGTTTACTAAGAATTTTTAATGTGAGATCATCTATCCTTTAACAAATTTTGACATGCAAAAAATCCTAAGTGTATGTACTATAATTATTTTTATGTGCCTTATTTCATCTGGCAAGACTGAAACTTTGAACCCATTTAAAACTTTCCATTAATATGGTCCTCACCTGAGACAGAAGGAGAAAGAGGCTATCATTAATTGCTCATCAATATTAGTAATTTTGCTAGATGTTTTACATACATGAGCTATTGTTTTTAGTCTTTTAATTGGTTTATGAGATATTTATTATTTAACTTAATGATTAGGAAGCAGAGGCTTAGAAAGCTAATCTGATCTGGTGTATATGATAATAAATAGTGGAGGTGTCATTTGAGTCAGCAACTTTTAACTTCAAAACCTGATTTTTTCCCACTTTTTTGTCTACCATAAAGTTTGCAGAAATCCTTCCCCAAACTTCAGGACATGTACTTTCCAAACACTATTGCTAGCAGTCTGAAAGATTTGCCCCTGATCTTGCTCCTGTTCTGGAAATGCAGCAGGCAGACTACAGAGAAAAAATGCATGGTCTGCATTAAGGTTTAGCACTTGGTATGCGTCTCTTAGGGCTTTTTAAAAATAGGATTTGACAATTCCAGGTTCTTCATGTGACAAGGCAAGAAAAAATTGGGGATTTTTTTTCTGTCTTCTTTTAAAAAAATCAAAGGAATAGAGAATTTAGTGTCATCAAGTAATCCTTTGAAAAGAAGACCAACAAGAGGAACAGTAAGTTTCCTGGGGATATCACAGCAATATCATATTTCATCTCCCTTAATCCCACAGGTCTATCCCACCAAGGAATGCCACTGAAGAATTCTGATGTTTCTGAGAGCAGACAGACTATCAAAGAAAGGCAATTAATAAGTCATACCACTGAGTAGAGTCTTTAGCCAATTTGCTTTTTGGAGTAAGATACTCAAGAGTCAACTCTATCGAGAAGACAGTTGAAAATGAATATCTCCCTCCTAAGATTATAGCACTAAGCACCTTGCCAGATAATTTATGTGCATAATTAAACATGTTTATACATACATATTCATTTACATGCTCCTAATTTTAGAGAACAGAGAAGTGAATAAATTGATTAGTAATTCCATTGTATTTGAGTCAGCTGATTCTCCAAGTTCCTTAAATGTAAGTTTCCCATTGTAAGTTTCCATCCATAAAATTTAGCTAAAGACCTTGGAGAGCAATAGATTTATTGATGTTGGAATAATTTTGCTATTTATTCATTTAAACATTTCATTTATTCACTCAACAACTATGTCCTGCTGTCCCCAGGTGTGTGTTAAGTATGGAAGACACCCAGGTTGTTAAGTGATTGAATCTGCAACTTCTATTCTTGTGGGAAGATAATCTGAACATGTAGGCATTGATTACAGGACAATATGGACAAGTCCCAAAAGTATCCAACATGACTAGAGGGTCCAGAATAATTTTCCAGAGATGAAGAAACCTGAGCTGCTTTTTGAAGCAGGGTTAAGAGTTATCTGGAGGGGATGGAGTGGTGGCTTAGTGGTTATGGCACTTGCCTGGCATGCGTGAGTAAGTAAGTTCAAACCCCAGCACCATGTACACAAGGAAGCATTGGAGCAATGAAGGCCAAGTGAAAAACTAAAATAAAATTCATTCTCTCTCTCTCATGATCCCTCTCTCTTTAAAAATAAAAACTATAGAAATAAACTTGTATTTGTTAAAAAAAAGAAAGAAAGAAAGAAAAAAGACATTAGTGGGAAAGCTGTTGAAATTTGAAGTCTGTAATTTATTTATTAGTACTGAACCAATGTTACTTTGTTGGTTTTAACAAATGTGCCACCATTGTGTAAGTTGTTAATAGTAGCTGGTCACAGGGGCACATGCCTATAATCCCAGCAACACGGGAGGCAGAGGGAGGACGATGGCAAGCTCAAGACCAGCCTCAGCAACTTAGCAAAACCCTGTCTCAAAATAAAACATAAAAGTGCTAGAGATGAGGCTCAGTGGTTAAACGCCTTTGGGTTCAATCCCCAGTACAAAAATAAATAAATAAAAACAAAGACTGAGGTAAGTGATAACACAACCCTAGGTTCAAACTCCACTACAAAAAAGAAAAGAGCGTAAACATCAGGAATACTGGAGCAAAGGTACACAGCAGCCCTTCCCTATCTTTGAAATTTTTCTGTAAATGTAAAAGTGTTCCAAAACAAAACATTTTAAAAAAATAATTTTATCTGGAGGATGGAGCATGAGGAGGCACAGCAATAAGGAGGATTCAGTCCTTTAAATTTCCAATCTGTTTTGTATATTAGAAGAAAATTGGAAGAGTAGTTGACAAAAAATGACTTAGGTGTGGGAGGCAGGGAGATTGTCAGATAGTGAATTGTTTTCTGTGATAAGTTCAGGAACTGTAGCTTATCTCTTCTAAAACCAAAGGTGAGGTGTGGGAAGGTTTTAAGACTAGGGGTGATACTCTACATTTTCATCTCATAAAGATTATGCAATTTTCCCTGGACAGGGAAGCTTGGAATAGACTCTGGTCAAGCAGTTGAATAATGAGCTATTAGGGGAATTCACACAAGGAATGGTGCAGCTCAGAGCTTAATTTACAACAAGAGAAGGAAGATTGATAGATATGAGGCAGGTATAAATTGTACAATTTGGGGATATGGTAAATGAGGAGGGATACAAGAGTAAATCAATTTCCATTTAGGTAATCAGGGACATGGAATGATATCCACAAAGAGAAGACAATGACAAGAAAATTTTGGGGAGAAATGTAGACCAATTAATTTGGGGATGGGATAAGTTTAGGTCACAGAATTTATGCTTAGTTGAGGTTCAGAAAAAAAAAAACAGAATTATCAACAGTCAACACATTAAATATCATCAATTTTTTTCCAGGCATAGGTCTTTGTCCTGATCTCTGCTCCCTTGTACATCCTTTGGCTCTTCTCCCTTCTCTGCCCTCTCGTGGGTAAGTGTACATTTTGCTTTTAAGGATCATCTCAGTGGGAAGTTCTCTGTGAAGACTTCTGTTCTCTTCACCTTCTCCCTCCATGGCCCACTGCACTCTCATTTTCAGTACTTTGGAAAAGCCAAGTCCTAACTCTTTCTTAGTCTTCTTCACATTGAATTGTTATTATTCGTGCGCTTATCTGTCTCTCCTGACATCTAGAGAGCTCCCTGAGGGCAGAGGCAATCCTTACCTTATGCACCTTTGCAACCTCAGTACCTAAGAGGTCCTGTAACCTAAAGGGTACCTAATAAATGTTTATTGGATTATATTCCCTCAAGTAACTCTCCTATTTTTTGAATCCTTTTCTTACCAGGAATTCTATTCTCACATAAAATGGGCCCATACCTTTTCCAGTGAGGCCAGAGGGAATTGCACTTTGATTTTACTCATCAATGGGATGACTCTGCTCCTGAGAAATGATGGAGTGGGGTGGCACGAGTATAAGCCTGATTCTCAGAGAGGGCAGGAGTTTGAGAGAAACTTTCTGATTTCTAGTTCTCTGGTGCTCTGTGCTTGGCAGGTACACATACTGAAAGAATTATTAGAAGCAATGGGAGCCAGAGAGATCATGTTTACCATGTAAGGTCTGAACCTGACCCAGAAAGACAAACTATAACTTACAACTTTAGTGTTAAGCTTCTCCTTATAGAATTTTGGCTTTGAACAGTGAACTACCAATTGCTAGTCTCAGTCTTTCCTGGTTCCACCAAGCTTTGTAGATGAGCATCATCTACAAAGTAACCCACTAAGGCATCAAACCAAAGCAAACCCATCCACATTTTAATGTTAATAGCTTGGCAGCAAGATGTGCCCATAGAAAGCCTAGTCTTGGATCCTCTGTGCCTAATGATCAAAGCCTTGGAAGTGATGAGCCCTGAGTGATAACAGCAGGCTCAACCTTGCCCATAGATCAAGGCTCATGCAGGCAATGATTGTGCCTAATCAACCACTCTTGCAGCTGGGTTAAATCCCCAGTTGTATCCTGAACAGGGATACAGGGCTCTGTCCATTTACATTGGCCTCTTCTGCACTGGGATGTAATCTCTGTGTGTTTTCTGTTCACTACTGCAGGAGTCTCTAGCAGATACATTAGCCAGTGTCAACACTGATCTCTTTTATTCAGATATACAAGGGTCACCATTTGTTTCTGATTGACTTATTACTCTGGAGTCTGTAGAGTAAAGGTATAGAGAGAGCAGAGGGATTTTGTTTTGGAAGGAAATCAAGGAAGCTGGATTTTTCATTTGCTTCTTCCTGAGCTGTGCTGGGCAAAAACCGGAACATGTAGCTAAGAGGAGAAATAGAGAATATTCATATCACAGGCATAGGTTCTGGGACTGTACTGCCCAGATTCAGCATCCCAGGCTTTAGGAAAAGGAGGTGTACAATGTCTAAAAGAAATTGAGAAATGAGCTGAGCCTAACCTAATGCAAAGGATGAACGGATCAGAGGGACAGATATGTGGATTACCCTTGTTTAAGATGTATTTGCCTTAGCCATGCCAGAACCTCACAATTGGTAAGCTTATAAACTTGTGTTAGAGAAGACAGCTAGTACCATGCAGCATTTTGTCCCAGTGCTAGAGAATCTTCTTCTTCTTCTTTTTTTGAAAGAAAAGTCAGTAGTTATGATTTGATGTGTACTTTCTTCATTTTTAAAAGCTGTCAAGTAATTAAAATTATTTTCAAATACAGTAAAATCAAAAGCACATCTGTGGATTGTATGTAGCCTCCAATCTAATGGGGTACTGTATTTTAAAATGATAATAGCTAAGGCTGTTAAGGAATAAGTGTTTTTTCTCAAAGGCCCAGAAGTAATTCCTGGAAGGACAAACGGTTGATGAGTCATGTACTCTTTTCCAATCCAAAACCTTGTGAAGATGTGAGGAACATAAAGTGTCCACACCCTCCCAAATCAAAGTGGAAGGAATGGATGGAAGACTCTATGTTTCTTTCTTTCTTGTTGGCTTGACTTCTTCCCATAGAATGTGGTGCTTCGTTCAACATAGGGAGAGTAGAAAGAGACTTGGGTCACATATTAGCCCAGGCTCAGCCACTAACTTAAGAGTCTCAAAAAATTCCCCTTGTTTTCTACCTCATTATCTTCATCTATATGAGTCTATTGGCCAAATTAACTTCTAAGTTTCTTCAAAGTCTAACCCAAGTGCACCCAAGCTTGTTTTAAATTTCTAACTCCTGGGGCTGGAACGGTGGCTCAGCACTTAGGACACTTGCCTGGCATGCATGAGGACATGGGTTTGAACACCAAACCACATACACAATGAGGTGTTGGAGCAATGAAAGCTACATGACAAACTAAGTAAAAATTGGTTCTCTTTTTCTTTCCCTCTTTAATACATTTTTTAATATGTCCTCTTTGCAGAACCTTCATTCTGTTCCATCTCCTCCCTGCCTATCTCCCATGCATCCATACTCACTTCCCGAGTTCCAGGCAGTTCCTAACAACTGGAGTTCACATGACATGGAACACTGGGATCCATCTTCCTTTCCCTATGTTAAAATCTGCTCCAAAAGCCTTTTATCTTGAAAGCTTACTTACCCAGTGGAGAACCAAAATCACTAAATATTGAAAGTGGATAAATTAATTTATATGTAAAGATTAAAGTGAAAGACTTCAGAAAAACAGAACTAATGATAGAACTGTATAGAACGGACAGTTACAAAATAAATACACGAAGTTAATAGCCTTCCTCTAGATAAGTTATAATCATTTAGAAAAAAGCATACATACCCATACCCACATACATGTCTTCTAAAAATGATTTTACAAATTATATGAGTTACATGAGGAAGACTGAAAACCTTTATCATAATGCATAAAAGAAGATGAAAAATGACCATATAAGAGAAACTATTTTGTAATTGACATTCCCCAAGTTAATCTACAAATTCAGTGAGTTACTTCCAAGTTAGCACATTACTGGAATACTGGTAAAAAATCAATTAAATTTTTGATATGGTGTAGAATCAGTTACAAAACCATTTTCAGCTTCATTTCGAGAAATAAAGTGCTGTCATTGAAATATATTCCAAATCCAATAATCTCTTTCTTCCATCTTTGTTCTAAGACATCAACCTTCCTCATGTGGACCATTATAACTGCCTTGTAAGATGCCATATATTTCATTTCTTTTCCCTTCAGTTTGTTCTCAACACAGAGTCTAGTGTAGTCCTATTAAAATGTAAGTTACAATTATGTCATCTTCCTGATTAAAACCTTTCAATAGTTTCCACTTTTTAGAGAATAAAATCAAAATTTTCCCAATGGTCTACAGTGACTTACGAAATATGACTTATGTTTGAGGATTTCTTCATCTCCTGTTCACTCCTCCTCTATACACTCTGTCCAGAAACTGTTCTCCTGGATGTTCTCATAGCCACTCTATGTGTTCCAACTTCAGGACTTTTGCACCTGCCTGTTATTACTATCTGGAATGCTTACCCATCAAATATATACATGACTTCCTCATATCCTCTGGTATTTACCTCAAATATCAATTTCAGTGGGCTATTTCTTGCATACTGTTTAATATCCTAAGCCTCTTCCCTCAGATACTGATCACTATTTTACTGTGTAATAATGATAATCTCTCTAGTCCACTGCATATTTTATTTTTTTAAGCTCATTGAGGACAGGTTTTTGTTTTTTGTTTTTTGTTTTTTAGTCTTGGTTACTACTAAATTCTCAGTACATGTGTTCCCAAAATAGACATTCAATGATCATTTGAAGACTTTGTCCCAAAGGACAAAGTCAAAATAATCATCTCAATAAATTCAGAAAAGAATTTGAAAAAAAAAAGCTAACATCTTTTCATAATTTTTCCTTCAAGAAAAAGAAAAAAAGGCATATAGACTGGAAAGGAAGAAATAAATTATTTGTATTTGCTGATGATAACAATGAAGTTGTCGATGATGGTAATGTTACTAACAATGCCTTGCATTTGGGTAATACTGCTATGTATACAAAGTGTTTTTGTAATTGCTCATTTCTTGTACTTTTTCTAAATGAAATGTGAGTTATACAAAGAAGTAAAATGAGTCATCTCTGGTTATAGGGTTGCCAGTAGCAGAGGTAGTGTTAGAACCATCTTTTGTGATGAACTTTTCTAAACACATGTTATTGCAAAATTATTTGTTAACACAAAATCTTACACAGAAACCCATTTCTCACCCAGCCCCTGTATGCACTTCCTTTACTGCTAGGATAATACCTAGGTTCCAGGGAATACAACTTTGAAATTCTTGCTGTATGTCATGCTTCCTGTAAAAAGCCTAGATACTGGAAGATAGATTTGTCATGTAACCCTAATAACTATGCTAAATACTCTGGTCTATATTCAACCTGATATTGTCTATGTAAGTATTACTAGAAAAATGCAATCCAATACAGCTAATATTGGCTGTTCCCTATGGTCTCAAATAAGGTTGTCTAGCTAGTAATAGCCCAAAGGAAATCTGGGGATATCTACCAATCTTCTCTCTCTGCTTGGTGATGTTTTCCTTGCCCTGGTCTTGGAGTATGCCAGCTTTCCCACTGTGCTCGGTGATACTTATGTTTTCTGGTTGTTGAAACTTAGCCTGTCATTCAGTATTTTAAGTTTATAGCATTTCTTTCTAAGACCAGATAAATTGATATTCTGGAGCTCCTCGGAGAACTGAGTGCCCCCGTGGCAGTTCCTGGCAGAGACCCCAGATTCTTACTAACTTTCCTACAGACAAGATTGACTTCCCTGACTAGATTTCACCTGGCAGGGAATAGCAATCTTTGCTGACCCTCTTCAGACCTGGATTTTTGCCTTCTTCCTTCCTTATGTGAGCTTCAGGAACACTGTATCTTACTGTCTTTCGTAAGAATGACTTTGTGACATCTATTGCATTTGGGACCCTCTCAAACAGAACACTCAGAACACTTTTGTCTTATTCTTTCAGAGACATAACACTTTCTTTACCTTTCTTCACTGAGAACTCCTGCCATCCAGCAGCTCCTGACCCAGTTGCCACTCCTAGTCCATTAGTGACATTGGATATTTTTGGTATCATTGGGCTGGGCAGGAAATCAGTGTGTAGAGTAGTATTTACAGTGGGAACAATTGTTTGTCATCTACATTTAGTGGTCAAAAGGCCATATCTCCCACCTTAGTGTGGCAGCTAGGTGTCTACAAACTTTCCAGATTAAGCAGAAATGCTCTCTGTGAAAGATTCAATGGTGTTTTCTCCCAAATCCCATCCACCTGGAACTTCAAAATGTGTCCTAATTTGGAACAGGGTCTTTGCAGATGCAAGTAGTTAAATTGAGGTTATACTGGATTAGGGTGGTCTTCAAGCTAATTACTGTAATCTTTATAAGAAGGCTATATGAAGGAGTTGGAGTGGTGGCTCGGAGGTTATGGCACTTGCCTGGCATGTGAAAGTACACAGGTTCATAACCCCAGTACACACATACACAAGTGTCAGAGCAATGAAAGTCACGTGAATAAACTCAATAAAAATTGATTCTCTCTGTCTTTGTGTCTTTCTTTCATTGTCCTTCTCTCTTAAAAAAAAAAAAAAAAGAAGAAGTCCATGTGAAGACACAGAGAGATATATTCAGGGAAGGACATGTGATGATGGAGACACAAACAAGAGTGAAAGATCAGCAAGCTAAGGAATGCTGATGACTGCCAGCCTGCACTAATGGCAGGGAAGAGTAAAGGAAGGGTCCTTTTGTAAAAGCCTTCACAGTGAGTATAGCCCCACCAGCACCTTGATTTTAGACTTCTGACTTCCAGAACTGTGAGGGAATAAAATTTCATTGTCTTAAGCCACATGGTTGGTGGAAATTTGTTACAGAACTCCCAGAAAACCAGTGTAGTCTTTCCTTGCAGCTTTTCTTATTACTCTAGGTAGAGATTAGAGCTTTCTTCTACAGAAGACCAGTGCTGGTTATTTTACATCTATCATGATATTATCTATATTTATAGGTTCTGCTCCCTTCCTGCGGTACTGACTCCTGTGGATAGTATCACCCATCTCCCTTGCCCTTTAGCTGCCACTTAAGATGCTCAGTGGAGATCAAGCCGGAGATCTGAGACATTGAGGTATTTACTCACTTGATCCTCTCCTGCTGTAGTGAAGTTTGGACTGTGACTGCCTCCCTCTACAATTACAGCTTTTGTATATTGGGGTTTCTTTCATGGTTCCAGTGTCAATTGAGTCCAGTGAGAATTCCTCTCTTTGGTTCTTCATTTAATTAATTGATTAATTATTTTGTTTACTTTGTTACTAGGGATTGAACTCAGGGGTGCTCCACAATCAAGCTACACCTCTATTCTAGTTTTTATAATTTTATTTTGAGACAGGGTATTGCTAAGTGATTGAGGCTGGCTTCAAACTTATGATTCTCCTGCCTCAGCCTCTCGAGTTGCTGTGTCACCAATTCCAGCTTCACTCTTTATACTCAGGGTAATCACAGTTGCTATTCCTACATCCTCAATCATCTACAGATGTTATTCACCCTGTCCAAAACTCTGCAAATAGTTCCATCATTAAAAACTCTCATCAGCAGTTGCAGACTCCATGGGCCCCCCAGGACTTTGGTCCTGCACCCCCAAAAGTTCCATATCAATTCCCTGGAGCCTAAATGCAAAGCGAGCCCAAAATGAGTGTCCAGGCAGAAACAGCTTTCTGGAAGAAAGTGATTATCATAGAGGTGATGTCTGGCCTGACCCTTTGACTTGCTTCCCACAGGGAACTTCAATTCAAAGATCCAGAAGAAATTCTTTAAAAGTAAGAAATCAAACTAGAATAGGTTCCCCTCAAGTCCACCACTCCCCTACCAAAGAACATGCAGAAAGGGAGTGGGATGAAAACTATAAAAATTGTTCAATGAACTGATTACTAAAAGGAACAATGACCTGAAAGAAGTTATAATGAAGGGACTTAAGTAAGAAAACTCAATAGATGAAAAACTATTATCAAAGAATAAATATACTAAAAAAGGCAGTAGCAGAGCTGAAATTTTCAGTCAATCACATTAGAGGAACAATGGAAGAATTCAATAATAGACTATCCTCTATAGAAAATAAAACCTCAGCTCTTAAAGTAAGAACCTCTTACAATGAAGATAGATTAAGTTTGAGTGCATGGATGACAAAAAAGAAAAAGCTCACAAATCATGAGCAGAATTTCAAAATGTCAGAAATGAAATAAGAAGAAACAATCTAGGAGTAATAGAGTAATACAAGAATAAATTGAAACACAAACAAATGACATAAAGACATTTCTCAATGAAATAGTTCAATAAAATTTATCCCACATTAAAATGGAGCCAGATATGCTCATCCAGGGGGTTTATAGGATGCTCAGTAGGCCTAGTCAAAAGAGAAGCTCACCAAGACACATCATATTCAAAATTTATAACAGGGAAATAAAGCAAAGAATATTAAAAGCAGCAAGAGAGAAATGCCAAATCATATTCAGAGGCAAACCAATGAGGATCACCTCTGATTTTTCATCTCTGACCCTAGAAGCAAGAAGATCATGGAATGAGAAGCATCTAAATGACCACAATCTTCAGCCAAGAATACTATACCCAGTAAAACTCAGCTTCAAATTTGATGGGAAATATGAACATTTCATGATAAGATCAAACTTGCAGCATTCATGAATAGAAACCAGCATTACAAAGAATCATCAAAGATAAATTCCAGAGAGCAGAATAAGCAGACACTCCTCAAAATCCAGAAAGAGAGGAAATTCAGTAAAATTACATGCTATCAAAAGACAATCAAGAATGCACAAAATAAACTAATGAAACATGATGACTGTGAACCACAATCATATAACTATCTTAACACTGAATGTGAATGGTCTCAACACACCAATAAAAAAACACAGATTAGCAAATTGTATCAAAAAACAAAATCTAACAATATGCTGCTTGCAGGATAACCACAGCCAATGACATCCACAGACTGAGAGTGAAAGGATGGAAACAAATTCTACCAGGTGTATTGCCTAAGGAAAAAAGCTGGGATAGCAGTACTTATATCCAACAAAATAGATTTCAAACATAAATTAATCAGATGAGATAAAAAAGGCTACTACATCCTAGTATAAAAAAAATTCAACAGTAACATATAACCATAGCAAATATATACTCTCCAAACACCAACACCCCAACTATGTGGAAAAATTATTCAACATAATACCACTTGTGGACCTCAACATGCTAATACTAGCAGACTCTAATCTACTCCTCTATAACCTAGACAGATCTTCAAAGCAAAATTAAATAAATAAATATCCAGTCAAAGTAATGGCATAAATCAAATGGACAAACATCTATAAAATATTCCACCCCAAATTGACTGAGTATATCTTCTTGTCAACAGCGTATGAATCCTTCTCCAAAATAGATCAAACTCTATTTCACCAAGGAAATCTCAGCAAATATAAAAAAGCAAGTATTGTTCCATATATCCTATCAGACCATGATGCTATGACCCTAGCAATTAACAGCAAAATCATAACAGAAACACATATAATTGGAGAATAAATTCCCTATTAAATAAAAATGGACCCAAAAAGACATAAGAGCAGAAATCAAGAAATTCTTAGAAGACAACGAAGGTACAAACACAAAATCTTGAAACCTTTCGGACAGCATGAAAGCATTCTTATTTTTTTCTATGTTAATTTATTTATTTTTGTTTCAGGTTTTTAATTTATCTTTATTTTTTATTATTTTCCACTTTTTAACATATATTTTATTAGGAATTGAGTTATTGTACCATCATAAATGCATTTAAAGTAACAACATGATATGCTTATACACTTAAAACAGAATTACCCCCTAGATCCCTCCCTATTCTCCCTCCCTTGCCACTCCCCAGCCTACTCTATTCCCCACCACTACATATCTATGATAGTCCTAGATTATGTGTTACAATACCATTGTTGGGTCTAATATATGAGATTGACTACCTTTAACACAGGTGTGGGTTTAGCTCCAGACTCCCCAAATGAGTAGAAACATTAGACCCTTAACTCTCTGGGTTTGGCTAACTTTGCTCAGCATCATTTCTTTCATGGTCATCCATTTACCTTCAAAGGCTGCAATTTCATTGGTTCTAATTGCTGAGTAAAACCTCATTGTGTGTGTGTGTGTGTGTGTGTGTGTGTGTGTGTATCACAGTTTTCAGGTCCATTCATCCGTTGAGGGGCATCTGGGTTGGTTCCATAATTTAACTATTGTAAATTGAGTTCCTATAAAACAAGGATTTTGATGTCTCGCTGTAATGTGCTGATTTAACTCCTCTAGGAAAATACCCAGAAGAGGGATTGCTGGATCGTATGGTGGGTCCATTCCTAATTTTTTGAGGATTCTCCACACTGCTTTCCACAAGGGCTGTACCAGTCTACAGTTCCACCTACTGTGTGCTAGTGTTCCTGTCTCCCCCAAAACCCCCAGCATTGTTAGTATTGTTATATTCTTCATTTTTGCCAATCTGACTGGAGTGAGGTGAAATCTTAATGTAGTTTTCATTTGCATTTCTCTGATTACTAGTGATTTGGAGCACTTTCTCAATTAGTCATTGGATTGCTCAATGTCTTCTGCTGAGAAGCTTCTATTTAGCTCTTTTGCCCATTTATTAATTGAACTTTTTGTGTATTTGATATTAAGGTTTTTGAGGATTTTGTAAATTCTGAATATTAGCCCCCTGTCAGAAGAATCACAGGCCATGAATATCTCCCATTCTGTTGGGTGTCTCTTGGCAATTTTGACTAATTCCTTAGTTGTGCAAAAACTTTTTAACTTAATGGCATCCCAGTCATTGATTTTTGACTTTAATTCTTTTGCTTTAGGAGTCTTGTTGAGAAAGTTATTGCCTACTCCCATGTGCTGTAGTGTTAGTCCTAATTTTTCTTCTAGCAGTTGAATGGTAGCTGGTTTAATACCTAGATCCTTGATCCATTTAGATTTAATTTTTGTGCAAGGTGAGAGATAAGGATCTAAATTCAACTTTCTGCAAGTGGCTTTCCAGTTTTTTCATCACCATTTGTTGAATAGGCTGTCACTCCTCCATGTTATATTTTGACCGCCTTTGTCAAAGATAAGATGTTTAAAGATTTGTGGGTTTATTTCAGAGTCTTCTATTCCAATGGTCTTCATTCCTATTTTGATACCAGTACCATGCTGTTTTTGTTACCACAGCTCTATAGTATAGTTTTAGATCTGGTATAGCAAAACCACCTGTTTCATCTCTCTTAATAATGTTTTGGTTATTCTGGGTTTCTTATTGTTCCAAATGAATTTGAGAATTGTTTTTTCTATATTTTTAAAGAATGGCATTGGTATCTTGATGGGGAATGCATTGAATCTATATAGTGCTTTTGGCAGAATGGCTGTTTTCATTATATTAATTCTGCCTAACCAGGAGTATGGGACATCTTTCCATCTTCTCAGGTACTCTTGGCTTTCTTTCTTCAGTGTCTGATAATTTTTGTTGTAGAGGTCTGTTACTTCATTTGTTAGATTAATTCCCAAGTATCTTATTCTTTTTGAGAATAATGTGAATGTGACTGATTTCCTGATTTTTTTCAGCCCTATTATTATTAGTGTATAGGAATGGTATTGATTTATGGATATTGATTGATCTAGTAGCCTGCCACTTTGGTAAATGTATTTATAAGCTAAAGCAATTCTCTGGTGGAGTTTTTTGGATCTTCCAGATATAGAATCATGTTGTCATCAATTAAGGATAGTTTCACTTCCTCTCTTCCTATTTTTTTTATTTCCTTCTCTTGCCTAATTATTCTGGCGAGGGACTCAAGAACTATATTGAATAAAAGTGGTGAGAGTGGACAGCCTTGTCTTGTTCATGAGTTTAGTGGAAATGTTTTCAGCTTTTCTTCATTTAGAATTATACTAGCTGAGGTTTTGTCATATATGGTCTTTATATAGTTAAGATAAATACCTTTGATCCCTACCTTCTCTAGAGTTTTGAGCATAAATGGATGCTGAATTTTATCAAAGGCCTTTTCTGCACCAATTGAGATAATCATACAGTTTTTGTCCTTAATTCTGTTTAAGTGATGAATTACATTTATTGATTTGCATATACCTTGCATGCCTGGAATGATGTGTTTTTGAATCTTCTTGATGTGTTTTTGAATACGGTTTGCTAGAGCCTTGTTAAGGATTTTGGCATCAATGTTCATGAGGGATATTAGTCTGTAGTTTTCTGTTTTTGATGTGTCTTTGTTGGGTTTTTGTATCATATTGTTGGCTTATAAAAAGTGTTTGGGTGAGTCCCTTCCTTTTCAATTTCTTGGAATAGTTTAAGAAGGAAAGATGTTAGGTCCTCCTCATAGGTGTGGTAAAACTCAGCAGGGAATCCAACAGGTCTTGGGCTTTTCCATTTTGGTATGCTTTTAATTGCTATATGGTTTTCAGTCTCTGCCTTTGGGTTGTTTAGGGTTTCAACATCATCCTGCTTCAAATTAGGGATGTTGTATGTGTCTAGAAGTTTGTCCTTGTCTTCCAGATTATCTACTTTAGAGGAGTATAGTTTTTCAAGAAATGTTCTTATATTTTGTTAGATTTCCATGGGGTCAGTGGTGATCACTCCCTTTTCATTGGTGATTTTGTTATTTTGCTTCATTTCTCTCCTTCCTTTACTGAGATTGGCTAGGGATCTGTCAACTTTATTTATGTTCTCAAAGTATCAGAACTTTGTTTTGTGGATTCTCTTTATTGTCTTTTTTTCTTACATTTTCATTGATTTCAGCCTAATCATGATTATTTCCTGTCTTTTGCTGGCTTTGGATCCCCTTTTGTGGGGATCTGAGGTGGAGCATAAGCTTGTTTAATTGGGATCTCTCCTCATTTTTAATGTGGGAAGCCAGTGCTATAAATTTTCCTCTTAAGAATCTTTCATGCTTTCCCAGAGGTTTTTATAAGTTGCATCTTCATTCCCATTCTCTTCCAAGAATTCATGAAACATTCTTAAGGGGAAAATTTATAGCATTGAATGCTTACAATAAAACCAGAAGTAATCTTGAATAAATAAACTTATGTTCCACTTCAAATGCCTTCAAAAGGAAGAACAATCCAAGCCCAAGTCAGCATAACACTGGAAATAATCAAGACAAGAGCTGAAATCAACAAAATTGAGATCTAAAATAAAAGCAATAAAAAGACTCAGTCAATGAAACAAAAGTTGGTTCTTTAAAAGAATAATTAAAATTGACAGACCCCTAGATAATCTCACTAAAAGGAAAGAATTTTTTTTTAATAAAGAGAGGGACAGTGAGAGAGGCAGAGAAAGAGAGAAACTACTTTAGTTTTTCACATGGTCTTAGTTGCTCCAACACTCAGTTGTATATGTGGTGCTGGGGTTTGAACCCAGGTCTTCGTGCTTGCCAGGCAAGCACTGAAACTGCTGAGCCACTGCTCCAGCCCCCCAAAAAGGAGAGAATTGAAGCAAATCAATAAAAGGGGGTGATCATGACTAACTGTATGGAAATCAATTGAATTATCAGAACGTATTTGGAAAAACTATACTCCTCTAAATTAAACAATCTGGAAGACATGGATAAATTTCTAATTATATATAACATCCCAAAATTGTCACAGGATGAAATTGAAATCCTAAACAGACTAATAACAGGCACTGAAATCCATATAGCAATTAACAGCCTTTCAAAGAAGAAAAGCCCAAGGTTTGATGGATTCTCAGCTGAGTTTTACCACACCTATAAGGCAAGATAACATCTCTCCTTATCAAGCTATTCCAAGAAATTGAAAAGGAGGGAACTCTCCCAAACCCTTTTATGAGGCAACCATTACACTAATACTAAAACTAAACAGAGACACACATCCAAAAAAGAAAACTACAGACCAATGTCCCTCATGAACATTGATGCAAAAATCCTTAATAAAGTTCTAGCAAATATTCAAAAGCACATGAGGAAGATAATTCACCATGATCAAGTGGGCTTCATTCCAGGTATGCAAGGCTGGTTCAACATATAAAAATAAAAAAATATGATTCATCACTTAAATAGAGTCAAGGACAAAAATCATATGATTATCTCAATAGATGCAGAAAATGCATTTGATAAAATCCAACACCATTTGTGCTTAAAACTCTAGAGAAAATAGCAATCAAAGGATCTTATCTTAACTTTGTGACGGTCATATATGCCAAACCCCTCAGCTGGTATAATGCTTAATGGAGAAAAGTTGAAAGCATGTCCACTATGCTCAGGAATAAGACAAGGCTGTCCACTCCTACCACTTTTATTCAATATAGTTCTTGAGACCCTAGTTGGAACATTCAGGCAAGGGATGGAAACCAAAGGGATAAGAGTAGGAAGAGAGGGAGTCAAACTATTGCTTTTTGCTGATGACATCATCCTATATCTAGAAGATCCAAAAACATTACACCAGAAAATTGCTTGTACTTACAAACTGATTGAGCAAAGTAAGAGGATACAAGATCAACACCCATAAATTAATAGTTTTACTCTACTTTAAAAATAATAAAGCAGAGGATGAAATTAGGAACTCAGTCCTACTCACAATATCCTCAAAAAGAATAAAATACTTGGGAATTAATCTAATAAGGGAAATAAAAGACCTCTACAATGAAAATTATCAAACACTGAAGAGACAAATTGAAGAAGACCTGAGAAGATGGAAAGATGCTCTATGTTCTTGGTTAGGCAGAAGTAATATAATGAAAATGGCCATTCTGTCAAAAGCACTATATATATTAAATGCAATGCACATCAAAAACCAATGGTATACTTTTTTTTAAGAGAGAGGAACAGTGAAAGAGAGAGAGACAGAGAAGAGAGAATCAATTTTATTTAGTTTTTCATGTGGCTTTCATTGCTCTGACACTTTGTTGTATATGTAGTGCTGGAATTTAAACCTGGGTCTCGTGCTTGCCATGCAGGTTCTATAATCATTGAGCAACTGCTCAAGTCTCCTAATGGCATTCTTTACAGATATAGAATAAGCAATTCTCAAATTCATTTGGAACAACAAGAAACCCAGAATAGCCAAAACATTACTATACCACACAAGAAAGGTGAAACAGGTGGTTTTGCAAATACCTAATCTAAAATAATACTATAGAGCTGTAGTAACAAAAACAGCATGGTATCAAAATTAGAATGAAGACCAACATAATAAAAGACTGTGAGGCAAATCCACAAATCTTCAAACATCTGATCTTTGACAAAGTTAGTCAAAATATAACATGTAGGAGAGACCACAAATGGTGCTGGAGAAACTGCACAGCCACTTGCAGAAACTTGAAGTTAGGTCTTTATCTCTTACCTTGCAAAAAATCAAATCAAAATTGATTATGGAATTAGGAATTAAACCAGTTACTATATAATTTCTAGAAGTAAATTTAGGAGCAACATTGCAGCACATGGGAGTAGGCAATGACTTTCTCCACAAGACTACCAAAGCAAAATAATTCAAGTCAAGAATCAATGAGTGGGATGCCATTAAACTAAAAAGTTTTTGCTCAGCCAAGTAATTGGTCAAAACTGTAAAGAAGAAACTACAGAATAGGAGATAATCAACAATGTAAATTACTCTTTACCTCCACCCCTTAGAATCCAAATCCAAATAATACTTATGCAATCATTTAATTCTGGAAAATTCACAATCTTTTAACTATATATAAAAAAAAACGTGTAACTTTTATGTGGGAAATACAGAAGAATCAAGAGTCTGGGGTATAGGCAATGTGGGGTGACTCTGTTGGGATCAAATGAGTATGACATTGTTAATTTATATGCAGTTACGATTGCAGAACAACTCAACACCTTAAAAAATCTCTTCATATTTTCCCTTGTGGAATATCTAACACAGGTCCTCTGTCTAGTGCCTGAAGGACCATAGAACATTTAGCTGTGAATATTTATGTCTATC
Source organism: Aplodontia rufa (assembly GCA_004027875.1). Classification (NCBI taxonomy): domain Eukaryota; kingdom Metazoa; phylum Chordata; class Mammalia; order Rodentia; family Aplodontiidae; genus Aplodontia; species Aplodontia rufa. The sequence goes on along the minus strand of PVKS010008939.1, from coordinate 17,938 downwards.
CTAGACTGTGGATCTCCAAGCATAGGCATGTTTAAAATTAATAGTATTAGTGTTTGTCACATTGACCATTCCATAGTGGTAGCTCAGTAAATGAATGAATGTAAGAAGATACAGGCCATTCAACATTCTGAAGGGGTTTGATTTAGGAATCCACATCCATGGACTCCTAGGAATAACAGGCAAAGACTTGGATTTACATGGCAGAGTACACTGTCTAAATAATAAAAATAATTACTGCAAAACATTAACTTTACAGAGTGCCAATATATTTGTCATGATATTTGACCTTCATCCCAACCTCATAAGGAGAGAGAGAGAAAGCCAGGTGTATTAGCTCAGCTTCCCAAAGTGTCAACAGGCCCCCAAGAACTAAAGAGCTTACTCAAGGTCATGAGCCATGTTTGATTAATCTATAGTAAACATTTTCAGTGTAAAGAGAGATCCACAAATAAAAGCATTTTAACCGGAAACTCATACAGTATGGCAACTGATTAAAAAAGAGACAATCTCTGAAGGGAGCCTTTGTTAATGTACCCTCATCAATTCTCCTTCAATTTACCTTCTATTCTTTTAGCAGAGAACTGAAAAACAAGAAGGAGTTATGAGTGAGAGGGTTGAGGATTCGGGCAAGCTCATTCTAAAACTGAAACATAGATTAGCCTGTTTGAAGTTTTAAAACAGCCTAGAGAGGTTGTAATTTGCAAAGGCAGAGAAAAGTCAAGGCCATGGGAGTTCTTGCAGGTTCCACTCTACCACCTGGCCTCCCCACATGGACAGAAATGCAACTGATTGTTCTTTCTGCCTGGTGTCGCTGCAATGAATCGTCAGTAAGAAAGGTAGCAGAATTTTCAGTGGGAGGAGACAACATCAAATCCTTAATTATAGAGCATTAGTTTTATTATGTAATTGACCCGTTGGGTATTTAGAAGTAAGACCAAGGGACTACAGTGAAAATGCTGGAAAATTCGTTATGGCTGACTGCCCTTTTCATAGCTAAAATTTTTTTTTTAAGCATTCTAAATGAAAAGATTGCTATATCATGTCAGAAATCAGTCGATTTCCAAAAAGAAGAATTTTATCACATGGGAAATATATGTGATATAGTAGGATTCATGTAGCCCAAAATAAAATAGAATTTAAAAGTTACAATTATCTTGTCCTAGTGGGAAACAGATGGCCCACACTAAAGGTAAATTGGAGAGTTAGATAAAAGGACTATTTATAAACGTGTGCACAGGATTGAAGAAATTAAAAAAGATGAGGAGATGAGGACATGTGCAGAGACTAGTAAGAAATTGTCACCACCCCTATCCCTTAATGAAGATGGGTGCATTGATCATATCTTCTTATATTTTCTGTATTCATGCTCTTGTAATTGGGGGCCACTTGATTATGGATATTCTGCTTCTCCCAGAGCTAGTTAATTCCCAGAGATGCAAAGGACTTCTGTGCAAGTATGCTTTGATATATAAACCAACTAAATCAGAGCCCACACCACCAGCCATCCCTTTTATCAAACTTTCACACCAAACCAGTATTCCCTGTGTTCTGAATCATCTGGGGCCAGGTACCAGTTAACTGAGTACCACCCTAGTGGCCCAGAACCTGCTTAAATTATTGATAAAACCCCTTCCTAAGATTACTCAGTGCACTTACTCTGCCTTGTCCATTCCTTCCCACAAAACCTCAGTAAAAACACTGTGCGAAGCTCTCCCTTCTTCCTCCTGACTGGCCCAGGTGCTACCCCATGTGGCCCTCTAGGTGTGTGGTACCTCCTGTCTACAGGGATCTGAGAATACAAATTTATTACTTGATAACATTTGTTTCGGTTTCTATGAGTCATACCATACTTGGAGAATAAATCCTGGACTACAAATAACACCACAAGCTAAAAATAACACCACAAGGATTTCGACTGTAGCATAGATTAGGCAGGTAGAAATGCATTGAGAAGAAAGCTCATTGTAAATTTATATGATAGCTGATCTTCCCTAGACCTTTACCAATTATCCCTGGACCTATACCTGGTCACCTTTCCAGAACACCGGCTAGATGATGTAGCTCATTTCATCAGAGATCTGCCAGGGCTCCCCATTACTTTTATGAGCAAGACCAGTTTGGATTTGCTCTGGATTTGCACTCAAGCAACATGTTGAACTTTTCTCCCATCTCCCTTGTATTTTACATGTTCTTGCACATTGAACTTCTTTTTACTCCTTAAGCATATTGTATCTTTTTAAATTTCAGAATTCTGAACCTTTGGCACATGCTGAGATTACCTTCATCCTACTATTTTCAACCTTCACCTGACAAACTCTTTTTGTGATCAACTGAAATGTCCCCTCCTCTGTAACAATCCTTCTCTTTTCCTGCCCGTAACAAGCACAGTGACACCCTTCTCTCTTCTTTTCTCTGTAAAACTTTGCTCTAATATCTCTTACATTTACAACTTGTTTTTTTTATTAAACTTTTTAATAGCAGTTTTACTTTTATGTAAACTATATTTTAATAAACTTTCATTAGAAGCTTTGGGTTCGCAGCTTAATTTCATTCAAACTGAAATATGTATATGTTGTTTTTTCTCTCCCCTTGCTTCTCTGCACATGTAATATGCATATCTACATATACATGTATACACATGCACACAAAACCAATGGTATGTTATTATTCCACATGATACTATCCCGCATTTTTTATCTATTCACAAATAATGGAAATACATCCCTCCATTCTTCACATAATGATGGTGTAGAATGTATATCTAGAACAGCATTGCTGTATGTATTAATAAGTGAAACTGTTGGATCATAGGATATATGCCCTTAACTTTATCAGATATACATTTTTCCACTTAGGCAATTATATTTTTCTATAAGTCAGAGCATACTTCTTTTGGTGGAATTTATGTACCAGGGAAGCAAAAGTGTCCTTGATGGACAGATGAATTCACACAGCTTGGACATTCTTCCTTGTTTTCCTGATGGGCATCTTCTTTCATTGACTTTGGTATGGTCACATTATTCTATCATACAATGCCCTGTAAATCTGATGATGTCTAGGCCCAGGCCCTTTCTTTCTCCAGCTTTCAGTATCCCTTCTATCCTCCCTCCCACACATAGAGATTTGTTCTCTGCTTCTGCAGGCTGATTTCCATAGTGGCATGATCAATATAAATGCTACCCTAAAAATCTGCTTGTAACCTGATGTCACCTTTAATGTGTAATGATGGGAACTGATAGATTTCTGTGTGACTGTTCAACCAATGAAGCTACCTGTACCATTTACTATATAGAGTATTCTTTCACTGTCAGAATTAAAAAAGCAGTCACTACTCAAACTGAATATTATTTCCCATTTCCCTTCCCTGACAACTCTAGGGAGGCTTTAGTCTTTGTTCCACATTAGCGGTTTTCAGTCTTGCCTATACATTGGGATCACTTTGGGTGATTTAAAAATATGCTTTATGACCAAGTGCCACTGCCAGAGTTTCTGAATCTACATTTGATATTTCTTTTTTCTTTTCTGAATAATTGCTACATTCTTCTCTTCCTACGTTATCATATAAAACATTTTGATGCTCAATATTTCACAGTGAACTCTATTTTCTCTGATAAACTGACAACATATATATCTTTGAATTCTCTTTAGATCCAATCCAAGTTCTGTGTATATTTCTAGATACTAATTATTCAGTGGGCACCACTGTACTGAGATCACAGGGTCCTTTTAGGGGAACACGGAGTGCAAGCCCTTCTTCCTGTTGGAGCCAGACTCCCATTCTAGAGGTAGCAGCAAGCTAGAAGGTCAAGAACACAATTTGGTTTTGAGCATATCAACATGAAAAATGAGAAAGTTACTTCAAACTGTTGGAGACCCATTTAAACTCTTAATCCTGTTATTCAACCTGTTTGAAGACAGCCTGGAGAAACTGATGCTAGAGATGCTTCCATTTACCATCTAAATGTGCAAAATAAATACGGGAATTTCAATCAGCTAGAGGAGTTGTGGAGTCTTAACACCTAATGAGACTTTTTTATTCATTTTCCCCTGGGAAAACTAATTACAGCAAACTATTTCATCAAATTGTCTTGGAGAGTAGTTGTACTTGGTAGTGCCACTCTTGGATAAAAGAATACAACCTTAATTCCACTACATTAAAGTGACAGAAAGCAATTGTTTGTGTGTTTGTAACAGTACTGTTATTACAAATGAGTTTTCAAGATAAGGAAAGCATTATTATTTGGAGAACAAAAACATCATGTTTAAAGTTGTTAGTAATATTTATCTTATTTATTATTTTATATGCATTGACATTAGATGCCATATTTTACTGCATTATCTCTGTATTAATATACATTCATGAGTATTCCAGGCATCCTATTCTTGCACCAAAGACAATTTAATAATAAATGATGTTTAAGCAATTCTGGCACTTTTTTAAAAAATTTCACATAATGGTCGTATCCCACTTTTTGCAAAAAAAAATTTGGATTAAAATCTGTAATGATTATGCAGTGAAATATAATAATATAATATAGCATGTATTATATATGAAAACTTTGTGTATATACATGCATATATCTTTAAAAATTACCATAATCCTGAAAAATAGGAAACAATATCCTCTTTTTCAGAGTAAATAATCTGAGAATCAGAGAAATTACTTTGTCAGATACATACAGATGTTCAGTGTTAGATCTGACTAAAAATTCAGACCTAATTTACTTCTATTTTTCCAAGTTGCTTTCTATTATAAAGAAAAAAAAAAACCTCACAACAACCTAAGACTTTTGGCTTTCTTGGGAATCAAAAACATAGATGAACTTTATTTTTTTTATTTCACTTGAAAAACTTAATGGTACATTATAATAACAAATAAGAGTGGGATTCATTATTCCACACTCATACATGCACATAAAATAAACTGATTAATTACATTCCCTGATACCTTCTCTTTCCCTCTCCTCCTCCTCTCTCTTGATCTTCTGTGTTTACTCCATTGATCTGCCTTCTATGAAGTTTTTTTTTTTAATTTTTAAAATTTTTTTAAAAATTTAAATATTTAAATATTTTTAAAAATTTTTCTTATTTAAATTTTTCCTGTGTTTACTCATAATTTTTCCAGGAAAAATATAAATTTTCTTAGACAAGTTAGACAAGATTCTTTTAGGATATTCATTACAAGTTTCTTAAAACTTGTGCATTAATTTGGGGGATAATTGGCATTATCACCACTTATAATAATCTCATTCAAAACTGCTTCTATGTTCATTCAAGATTTCTTTTATATTTTCTGACACAGAATGTTAGTTTCCTAATGGAATCTTCATTATAGAGTTATTTGAAGATTCAGTGAGATGACACCAATAGAGTCCTTGGCATGACTTAACATAGTAATTAATAAGGATCACTAAGGGTGAGCTATGATGTTGACAAATAGGGTGACTTATAATATATATAATATATAACTACAGAAGTTTGGTTTCACAGTTCTTCAGGCTGGAATCAAAGATCAGCCTGCCAGCATTCAGGGTCCTGTTGTAGGGTTGCAGTCTGCTGATTTCTCATTGTATCCTCACATGGTAGAAAGAGTCAGGTAGCTTTCTTTCTCTTATAAGGACACTGATACCCTCAAACGGGCTCCACTCTCATGACCTAATTATCTCCCAAAGTCTCTCCTCCTAATACCGTACAACTGAGATTAGGGTTTTAACATACAAATTTTGGGAGTTCACAAACCTGAGTCCATAAGATACCCACCCCATCCTCCCACCCCATCCTTCTACCCTCAGCTTCATTCCAAGAGGTAAGAAGTGGGAGAATGAATATTATGCTGGATTTCCCTAAAACTCCTGGAAGCATTGAACATGTTATCTCTGTGTGCATTCAACTGGGGACCTTTTGTGTAGATTTAATGCTAGGAATTCCTGATGTGAACCACCTACCAGGAAATGAAACAGAGTCCTGTATCATTCAAAGGTCATTCTCTATGGACTGTCTGTTTCAAACAATGGGTCGCACCAGAGTGGGAGACCTAGAATTTCTTGTTGTAATATTGAGTATTTGTTTTTCTTTTGTTGTATTTCTTTAACCTTATTTGGGGAAATTTTTTTCAAAGAACCAGTCTTTTTCTGGGCTTTATTTCTACTTGTATTTTAATTTACTCCTCTCTCTTCCTTTCTTTTGGATTTTGTCCTAGTCATTTTTCTAATTTGAGTTAAATGCTTAATTTATTTTAGTTTCTTTGTTTTGGGCTTATTAGTAAAATCATTTATGTTTATGATGTTGTTTCTGATCATGGTTTTTACTCTCTATGCCTTATTGGAATTTATACATAGAGTTCTTTGTGTTTAATAATCTAGAATTTCAGTGTTGATTTCTTCATTGACTTGAGAATTATTAGGTAAGATACTAAAGTTCTTTGTTTTTTTTTTCTTATTATATCCATATGGTCATTTATTTTTATTTTTATTTTTATTTTATTGAATTGTAGTCAAAGACTTGTGCCTTTCTGATTGGGATATTTTATGGAGCTTTCCTTAGTGACTGAATATATGATACATACTTTGTAAACACTCCACAAAGTTTTCAATAAACCATTTATGTCAAAGATGTTTGCATTTGTTCTCTTTCTAACCTAACACCACACAAATCCAATTTACTACCAAATTTTGTCAAAATTTTTTCCCATCTCTATTGCCTTCTCCTGCTGAATAGTCATTGTTTCTCTCCTGGTCCACAAGAATTGCCCTTTCTCCTACTTTGACTTTTGCTCCTCTTTAGTCTGTTCTTCACCTGTCATCCAGGAGATTTAAATAAATCAATCAGTTTGCATCCCTCCCCTGACATGCTGAATTTTCTACATTTGTTTCTGATTTCAGCCGAGACTGAGACTGGAATACACTACAGAGCTGGGCTGCTCTCTTTAACCCTTGCTTGGCCAACAGACACTTTTTCTGCTTGCTTATTGTGATGCAGGCACAGAGGTTGCTCTTTTCCACCTGACCGATAGCACAGGGTGTCTATACACCTGGAATATTCTCTGCTATTTGCCTGGCTGACTCCTTTACTTGCCATAAGCCTCTTCGTTCTGAAAGCTCTTTCCAAACCACCTAATTTAAAGGAAATCTATGCCTCCCACTCCGTACTCACTTTCCTTATAACCCCTGCTGTTCTTTTATAGAGCTTAATGCATTTTATAATTGAATATGTATTCATTATAATTTCAAAGACTATCTCTTCCACAGGGCTAGCAGCTCCATGACTGTAGAATCTTTATTTATGACCTACAGAAAAACCTATTACTTATTACATTTTCAATGGGTAATAATCTCTCAAAAATATGTTGAATGGAAGAGCAATTTGTGCAGAGCACAGAATAGGAAATGTGTCCTAATATTTAGCCTTATTATTTTTTGCATTCAGAGAATCTATCCTTATTTATTTGTTCTTCTTCATCAGTCAAGTGTGGAGCAATGAGTATTCAAGTTCTTACTACAACTGTGTTTGTCAATTTCTTCTCATATTTCTGTCATATTTCACTTTATGAATGCCAAGGCAATGTTGTTCATAGCATAACTGTTTTTTGACTGCTGTAATTTTGTATGATTTAGAACCTTTTAGTTGTGACTAATAGAATACAATGTGAGCTTATAGCAGTGGACCATGAAAGAAGAGGTTTAAAAGATTGCAGGAGCATCTTATAGAACACAGGAGTAGGAAAACTGTGAGGCTTCTGGATATCCCAATGTGTGTGTGTGTGTGTGTGTGTGTGTGTGTGTGTTTGCATGTGTGTGTCTAATTATTTTTGTTCAGCTTTCATTTAAGATTTATGCTACTCTAGGACTTGCTCATAAACAATGTATGTAGCCCTTGGTTTTCTTACTAGTTACCAATGGCTTCTACTCTTTCCATATCATGAACAGAAGCTTGGTGAATATGACAGTACAAGGGCAGATTTGGACCCCATGCAGTCTCTGTTGAAGCAGACTCTCTATGGGCTAACACTGTATACCTGGCTTTTGGTCTGATTGGATTTCCAAATGTCACTGAGCCAAGGAAAAATTGAGCCTAGCTTAGTATCCTCCTTCCTGCTATGCCTAGATGAGTAAACTCCTGGTTAGCTTTCTGTTGGATATTGTTATTCCTTCCAGTAATGCTGGACTACAGCAGCAAGGTAGAAATCAGAATACTTAGTCCTCATCTGTTGCACAAATAGTTCTCACCTCTGCTCATCAACGTCAATGTGGGAGGGCAGCATTGGGAATTGATTCCTTCCTTCTATTTAAGGCTATGCCTTTGCTACCTTTGTGATTTCTACTCAATTTAGCACCTCTTCAATACAGACTCTTTTTAAGTTGTATCTCCTTCAAAAAAGAAATTTTTAGAATGTGAATTTACATTTAATCTATATTTTCTTACCTAAAGTAAATAAATAAATTAACTTAAATAATCCTTGATTTATTAAGAGTATACTTTAGTAGGGGGAGGTTTATTGCATAAGGGGAAACTATGGTCATAAGATCTACAGCCTTTCAAGTGTTATGCAATGGATTTTCTTCTTTGCAGAAGAATAAACAAGGTTAGAAAGAATGGGTAAGGGAATGTGGGGCATAACCAAAGTGTGGCTAACAATTTTATTCCAATTGATCAGTGGTGGCAAGAGTTTAGCTAACATTATCAGACAAAGAATTTAGGGGAACTTGAGAGGTGGCTCAGAGGTAGAGAGCTTGTCTGGAATGTGCAAGGATCTGGGTTCAATCCCCAACACCATATATACAACTAAATGGAGGAAAGATGGAAACCAGATAAAGAAATAAAATTGACTCTCTCCTTCTTTATCCCTGTATGTATAAAAAGTGAATTTAGGGAGCTGTGTCTGGCCTTGTCAAAGATTAATGAGGGGGCATTCATAAGCCTTATCTTACTCCTATGGAAAAGGGTGAATTTTTGTAGTAAACCATTTTTTTTTCAGCACACAAGGGCGGGGATATTTTTTAATCTTTCCTGACTTCCAGAATCATAGGGTTCAGATAACCTTCAACATAGACACCTTCCATTCACTTCAATCTAGTCTGATCTGATTTCTGCACTGACATCCCCCCCTTTTTTATGCTACTACTAACACTTAACTTACCAAATTCAGCGGTCTCTTTGCAGTCCTAATACTCCCTAGTTTTCAGTGGCATTTGGGAAAGCTTGCCACTTCTTCCCTTCTTGGAATGGTATCTGCTCTTGGCCTCCCTGAAGCTACATTTCCTGTCTTTTACTCATCTAACAGTCATTTTTCATTCTCTTTTGTCTATTCTTTCTCTTTTTTTAGAGAGAGAGGACAGTGAGAGAGAGAGAGAGACAGACAGAGAGAATCAACCTTTATTGAGTTTTTCACATGGCTTTCGTTGCTTTGACACTTAGTTGTGTATGTGGGTGCTGGGGTTTGAACCCGTGTACTTTCGCATGCTGGGCAAGCACTGTAACTGCTGAGCCACCGCTAAGCCCCTTGTCTATTCTTTTTAATCCCAGTGTTTAATGTTTATTTTGTAGAACTCAGATTTGAAATTTTGGGCCTTTCTTCACATTTTAATGAATTGATCAGGTTCTTACAAAACACTGTATTTCCCATGTCAGCCTTGCTGTTCTCCCTCCTTGCAGGCAGATGGATACTTTGTATTCTCATTTGAGCTAAATTTCTTCCTGATGGGCTATTCTATTGTATTATCTTTTGATATGCTACCTTTCCACAAAACTGTGTCAACTACCAGTATTTCTGTCTCCAAAAGAAACACTTATAGTCACTTTTCTAACTCTTAAACAAAGGGGAAAATCTGTACAGAAACTAAATGGCTCAAGGTCGCTTGGCTTGTCTGAGGCAAAGCTAGTACTCAAAGCAAGCCAGCAAACCCACAATTCCCACTCTGTCTTTCTACCAGATAGTGTATTGGAAAGGACAACTGAGACCAAAAATAGACCTGAAATGGCTTATTAAGAGGCACTGAGGGAGAGAGAAAACATATTTCACAATGTCCAATAAGGATATAAATGCAATACCTTGCAGTTATGAAACTTCATTTATCTATATGGTTGTGTTGTGGGGTACGGTTATCAATGCATAGTGAGACCACCAGAGACCAACAAAAGAAATAAAGAAAATTTTATGTGGGGGAAAGAGAAGGAACAGAAAAGGGAAGAAACAGACTGGTGCACCAGGGCCATTGCTCCAAAGCAAAGTTCAGGGAGAGCCGCAGCCCTGAGTGACTCAAGCAGGCTTCTTTTAAAGGAAAATTTTGGCAGGCTTACAAACAGGCTTACAAAAGTGATCTTTCTCCAAGAGATACAATTAGCAAGTTTAAGTTTATGTATTTCAAGTTATACCTAGCAGGTTAGCAGGGCGGGCTATGTGTGGAGCCAAATTATCCGTATCTGAAACCGGCAGCTTGTGGGAACCTCTGGAGGGATGCTTCCCAGAGACAATGACCTTAACTATGAGCACATCTTGAGTATTTCTGTCCATTCAGCACAACTCAATCTTAATTAAATATATTTGTTTTAAATCAGGGGGTCTCTACCCTTTTACAATTGTCACATGAAATGTTCTTTTGGTCTACCTCCCCTTCTGATTCTGTGGATATGTACCTGCTGCTGTGATACTATTTCTGGGGTTTTGAAAGCTTTCTGTTTTTCCAAACTTTCTCTCACTCTTGACATAAAGACACCAGATCTATCACTCTGATCTTATGTCAACTGTAGCCAAACAGGGACATTTGCCCCAAATTAAGTATAAAAAAAATTATTGAAGTAGACCTTGATGTGTGTTGGCTCAGTGGCAATGCGCACAATGTGAAGAAATTATTGGATGTTTTTCAAGACTCTTGACTGAAGTTTATTATTATTATTTTTTAAATCAAGAACAGGTTTTGGATGGAGTTTAGAAATAAAATGAGAGTATCTTGGTCCAGCAGTTAGAAGGAAGAAAATTATAAGCGAGGACAATGTGAAGACCCAGATACCACATTTACATAGTGAGGGGACCTTGGTCTCCTTAGGGATAGCATGTGAATCTTTGGGACCTGAACCACCATACTTGATTGTGACTCAAGTGTCCTCCTAGATATTTTATATCCTATTTATGAAATGTGGAAATGCTAGTTTAGTTAGGCACCGGTCCCAGCCCCTTGATGAACTATTAATGTTGTGTTTATAAGTAAATATCTTTTTTTGAGTATCTTGGAGCCTAGAGTCAGAATTTCATATTTATTAAATCATCACATACAAATAAGAAATGGATATCAGAAAGCACTCTGTTATTTTGATCCACTATCTGTACACATTTAATTTCCTTTTTATTTATCAAAATTTGAAAAGACATATTATTACTTGCCAGTGGTTAGAGTTCACCATATTTTATTGCCATTATTGTTATTCTCATCATCTGCATTGTAATTAAAGAGATAAAAAAATAGGTTGTAGTTCTCCATATATGAGAAGGATCGAATGAGAGGAATTATTTAGAAACTGATGAGATAACATTTGCTAATGGTTTAGAAAATAAAATAGGATTAAAATGAAAATAAGCTGTAAAATTTATTCTAGTCTTGGTTTATTAAATTGTTCTAAGGACATATATGCCAAACCAGTAAGTTTATGGCTTTCTAAACTCATAGAAACTTTAAAATTATCTCATAAGCAAGTAAAATGTCTAGTTAGATTCACACACACACACACACACACACACACATACAACTTGCACTTAGTACCATAGACTGCCAGAATTAGGAATTTAATTATTGGAAAAAAAATATATAGAAAGAAAGAAAAAAGACTTTTTCAAGGTCACCAGGCATTGCCAGTAATTTTTCATTTTTTCATTCTCCTTCCACTAGGGTTCTGTTTTCACCATTAGACATGAGATGATTGAAGAAGGAGTGAGTAAAAGACAGAGCAAAAGTCAGACTGAGAGTTCTTGTGATTAAGACTGAAATCTTTATACCCTGCCAAGGACCTAAATCAGTTCTAGTAGGATCTGTCAGAGAAATGAGCTCTGAGGTGCAATGAGATTGTGCAGTCTTTTGGAGCAGCAACTGAGGTTAGAGATGAGGAGTAGAATCTGGAACTGACTTGGTTGGATACTGAGGGCCTTAAGTCTTCTCTGCCCTATATTCCAGTGAATATACTGAGGACTGACAAGACCACCATTTTGGATCAATGTCTCTTTCTGTTGCCCCAAGAATGGGTCTCCTATTAAAGTGAGCATTTGCTGAACTTTTTTACTCCTAAGTATCCAGAAAGCACCTGAGGACATGGACTAAGCATTTTTTTTTCATGAATCTATTTCCATTTGAGTATCTGGACATCTCACCTCCTTTTTTAATATATTCAAATATAATTTGATTATTATTTTGTAAAATAACATTCACTAAGGATTCCTTAGTGACAGACAATCCTGAAAAATTCCTGCTCTGGTTCTACTGTTGATCATTTAAGACAAGCTATGTCTAAACAATTCATTTAATAGTATTTATTAGATTGATACAATATGACTCAGGCCTTATTCTAGAGATTAAGGTAAAAATAAAGAAAAAATTATATATCCCCTGACTGAGAGACATTTATAAATCTACTAGAAAAACTGAAAATGTATAATTTTAAATAAAGAGTAAACAGAATAACATGAATAATCTAACAAAATATTAATCCAAAACTAAGAATTACAGAGAAATGGAAATAATGCTTTTCTATTCTTTGCCTATCAAATTGATAACTATAAGTTACACATCAAATTTAAACCTGTCAGTGGATCAGTGAACTCAATATATCTTAATATAAATTTTGGATTATATATCTTCACAAATATTCTGGAAGTTAACTTGTCAATACATATGAGAAAACTTAGTTTGGTTCATATCCTGAAACTGAATAAGGACATTTCTATGACTCTAACCCAAGAAAATTAAAGATTTAGTTGAAGGTGTATTTATGAGCATGTTTGATATTATTTATACTACCTTACATATGTACAGAAAAATGAAGAGAAATAAATCAAATTGGTCGCAAAATTACCTCTGAATTAAAAGTTTTTATGCTGAATATAATTTAAAACATTCTTACTAGAAAAGTCAATCATCTGAATCTATGTAAAACCATGTGTCCAGATGTTCGGAAGTTAATGTATCCAATTTTAATTCCAATTAATTACAGAAGAAAGATTGAGTACAGAGGACAGAAATTGTATCCACAAATTCTCAGGGTAGGTAAGATTGCTAGAGAATTGAGCTTCTTCAAGGGGAAATCTTTGTAAGGGCAGCTAATGTACAGTTCCTTCTATGGCATCAGTGGGCTTTGATCTGCTTCTTTTGTCAGAGTCGCATGAGCTGATAGCCTATGGGAGGGGGAGAGGGACACTATATTCTGAGTGTGGCTGTCAAGCCACAGCTGCTCTTACCATCTGTTCTGCCTTTGATTCATATTGTTTGTTATTTCCCTTGTGCATTTTTTGTAGGCTGCTGTCCAGTGCTCATTTTTAAATGACTTCTCTGAAGGGGATTGATAGTCATAACAGCGTGATTTCAATTCTGTTTTACCTGGAGGGCTTCAATTTCAGAAAAAAGAATCCAAGCAATATATCAGCAATCCATGTGGGGCATTGAAAGTTCAATTCAAGAAGTTAATCAAGTTTTTGTGATCCTTTTCTCTGATGACCTATTTAAGTAACATGAGGATGCTAGAGGAGATGAATCAGGCTTAAATGTATACTGAAAGGATAGCAACATGGTACATAGCTCAAGTGACAGCAATTGACTCTTTCTGTCAAATCAAGTAACTCATACCTTTTGTGCCTCAGTTGTTCTCAGCCTAATGATTTATTTGACTGAAACCTTTATCTTTATCTTGGCCTAGTCTTTTTCAGTACAAAAATAAGTTCTAAATAGATAATTATGTTCATTTGTTTGTTCAGATTTCTATGTGCCTTCTTTGGGCCTAGCACAGCATTGAACTGAAGGTCAGACAAAAGGGTATTTCCTCCTTGAAGGGGTGAATAGAGAATACAAATAAGCAAACACCATGAGGAAGTTTGGTCACTGTCTCATTGATGCAGTAGCTGCAAAGGTTTGGTGGAACAAAAACTCTGAGGTACATAATATAGCAGGAAGGAAAGTAAGAGGAAAGAAAAAGATGAACTTAGAAGGCAACCATGGTATTAGGACAGCATCTGTACCAGAGAGGGAAAATAAATGATCGCTTTCTTGCCTTTAGGTCATCCTATCCAACCAAAAGGGTGTTCATTGTTTACTTTCTCCTGTGGAAGGTATCTTGAAGCATTCCCATAACAATCTATTTAGATATCTCATTTCTTTCTCTGTCCAAATATTATTTTCCATGTCCTCCCCAACTACTGCTGTGCAAGACTCTGATGGTGCCTATTGTGTAAGACTACTTCCTTCTCTTTGGTAATAGTAATGTCTGTAAACAGTGTCTGCTAGCCTTTAGTGTAGTTTGTGTGTACAATGTTTTGCAACTTTTTTGCCTTAATTATTACAACTGGCTTGAGTGGCAAAAGTTTTTTTATATTTATTTAATCAATGAGATCATTCAGACTCAGAGAATTAAGAAAATTGTGAGAAACCACTAAGCAAAGCATTAAGGGCATTTTTAGTCTAGGCTAGTCTGACTCAAGAGCTGTGTTCTCAAAAGCAGATTATTTTGAGGATATAAAGAATAACTGGTTGTCATTATGTTATGGTTTGGATACTAAGTGTCCCTGAAAGCTAATGTATGAGATAATGCAAGAAGGCTTAGAGATGAAATGATTGGATTATGAGATCCTTAACCCTATCAGTGCATAAATTCCCTGAGTGGGATTAACTGGATGATAACTGAAGGCAGGTAGGGTGTGCCTGGAGGAGGTTGGTCATGGGAGCATGCCTTTGGGGTGTGTATTTGATGAACTGAGTTTAGTCTCTCTCTGCTTTGTGATTGAAATCCCTTGAGCCATTTTTCTCCACCACACTCTTTTGCCATACTATTCTGCCTTACCTTGAGCCCCAACGAATGGAACCTGCCTTTTATGCACTTAAATCTCTGAAACTATGAGTTCCCAGATAAACATTTCCTCCTCTAATTGTTGTTCTCAGGTCTTTTAGTCACAACAATGAAAAAGTTGACTAAAACACATTAGTACCATTCACAGGGTAGTCCTAACTCTCTCTCTCCTCCCAGTGAACTATTAGGACTGCATTTCTTGGATCACTTTGGAGCCACACAAGTAGCTTAGCCCAAATTGGGAGTAGGAGATAGTTGTGAGATTCTCCAAAATTTCTCCCTTGTGGGTGAAAGTTGACAGCATTTGAGAAGGTAATCACTCAACTAGCCTGGGCTCTGAGTGACTGCAAAGAACAGAGTCCCCAATGACTCATGAAGATTATATAGAATAAGCAAGAATCAAATTCTCTTCCTGTTAATCCTTTGAAATCTTAGAAGCTGTTGCTACAGCATAAATTAGCAATCCTGACCAATACCAACTTTAATCTGTACTTTCAGAAGGGAAGCTACATGTCAATGGGCTTCTTTCTCATCTGTGTTTTCTGGACACTTGGATCATGGCTGTTAGCTACTAGATTATCTCAGGGGTTGCTCTACTGAGCTTTTGTTAGGGTCATAAGTAGATAATTTGAAAATGACTGTGCCCACATTATGAAATGAACTTTAGACACTTATTGAATAGTTAAGATTTTTATTGGAGATACCACTGGGAATACTATGGTGGTTTATGAAAATGTCACTTTGATTGAATTGAGATAGAAGTGAGACAATTCTAATTCTGTCTGAGCTTTGAAACAAACAAAAATCACCACTGGGATTTGAGGTTTTCCCAGGGACCATTTCCTAGGAAGACTTTTGTCAAATGCCAATGTTTGAAAATGCTCCTGGGCACAATTCCCAAATCAGACATACTCAGAATCACTGGGGCAGCATTTATGGATCCCGCTTTTACATACTCTGAGTCGTAGTGATTGAGGGGAGTCTGTATTGTGAAGTAATAAAAGTCCAAACATCACCCTTGAAGTCCTTCTTAGACATTGCTGATCACAGCCAAGTTTGGTTAAGATATCCTTCCCTTCCTAACCCTGACCCCAGAAACTCCCATCTTGAAGTTCTCAGGTGAGTTCCTCTTAGATGGAACAACAATTTTCACAATAGGAATATCTTCGGGGCTCAAGGAGGCAAGGCTGAGGGAGCTGGGCAGAAAATAAAAGAAGAGAAATTACTGTCAGTTCCATTCATCTGCTGCATCACAGAGGAGCCCGCCAAGTACAGATTATTTGGATTCCTCACAGAGCCTTTTATCTTCACATGGCAGAAGCATGCAAACACAGTCAATGCATATTAAGCATGAGTTTGAATCAAGCCACCAACCTATATTATTTTGAAAGGAAATCTATTTCTTTTAGGCACATTTATTTTATTTATTTTCCTTTTCCTTTATGAAAACCAGACCTGGAATTTGCCAGATCATTTAGAAGGCAGAATTTTAATGACAGAATTCCAGATTTGTCTGCTCCCTAGGTAGTTCCTAAATTCCATTTCAGGATCAGATTGCACATAGGCACAGATCTCCTCCCAATCTACTCCGTTTTCACTGTACCAACATCTTTGCCATCACTGGGTTTCCCGATTCCTAGCTAACAGTTCTCAGTATCAAGGTTTCACACTGGGGCTTTACTTGAGACCCTAAACAAGGAGCCAGTTCACCATTATCCCTGAAACTCTTATCTTTGTTAAAGATCCCCAGGCTTAGCTATTTAGTCACTAATATACAGTGCTCAGTGATTCATCTAGAATTAAATTGCAATCAATGACAAATGTGGATTGAATTTTTGAATCCCTCCCTAATATCCCCTTCTTTGGAAACTTTCAGTCTAGTGGAAAGTAATGCTGACAATTAGAAACTTGCAACCAGGCTGTGCATATTTGTGAGCTCAAACTTATTATAAAGGTATAGAATGGAGGCAGAAAGGGGAAGAGTGTCTCATGACCACCTTTAATTGCTTTAGCAGACAAGTTCAGTTTGGGGTTGTCTCACGATCATGCTTGAATTGCTCCTAATCTATTTCACATTGTTCTGTTTAAGGAACTCATCACTTTCATTTACTTTTCATAAAACTTGACAATACAGAATAGATAATCAAACACTCACAGAACACATAGGTGCATGTGGAAGGATTCACTAAAGATTTGGGGAAAATGAAGGGATTGACACAAGAGAAAGACAAATGGCATTCCCTAAAAGTTCAGGTCTATTCCATTACTCAAACCTCATTTCCTGTATGTTGCTGCACTCTCCCTCCCTTCCTTGACTCATATTTCTTCTTTTTACCACTCTCACTCAATTTCTGCTCCATAAAACACTTTACCTACTGCATTTGTGACCTTAGCTCCTTGAAACCAAATCTCACTTTCTATACCCAAGAAGATGATCAAAATACATTTCTAAAGACACAATTCCTTCCTTAATATTGGTGATCACCTGCTAAGAATGTATATCACCTGGATGTATCTATCTATATTTACATATTCTATATTTTTATCCTCCTACACAATTATAGAACACAAAATTGTGAAAAGAAACTGAAGTTATGTTTTGTCAATGTGAATTTCAGGAAGACAATCTGATTGTTGTTCAGACTAGTTGAGAGAAATGTACCTAAAAGGCAGAAATAAAAATGAAGCAATAAAAAAATAAAGAAACAGGTCAAACTATAACATCAAAAATTAGTTTTGATCCCTTAGTGCATGGTACTATTTTACCATGTTTGCAATTTTAAGGAACTAATATAAACTCTAAAGTATGCATGATTTCTTTTCTAATACCTGTTTACAGCAGACTTTTTGTACCCTAATCTTACCTTTGACATGCTGCTTTTTTGGCTAGACCATTCCCTAT
>PVKS010008938.1:0-66148 GCA_004027875.1 Aplodontia rufa | reverse complement strand
TTTAAAAAAAAAAAAAAAGAGGAAGAGAGTGAGAGAGAGAAAGAGAAAATCAATTTTATTTATTTTTTCATCTGGCCTTTGTTTCTCTGACACTTAGTTGTGTATGTGGTGCTAGGGTTTGAACCTGGGTCCTCATGCATGCCAGGCAAGTGCTCCAACTGTCCTTTATTATTTTTTGTTTTGCGACAGGGCTGGCCTCAAACTTACAATCCTTCTGCCTCAGCCTCTTGAGTCAGTGGGATAACAGGTGTGCATCACTGCTCAAAGTTTTAATTTTTTTTTAAAGAGAGAGAGAGAAAGAATGAACTTTATTTTTTCAACTGGGTTCTGTTTTTCAGATGCTTAGTTGTGTACTGGGGTTTGAACCAGGGTCCTTGTGCATGCCAGGCAAGTGCTGTAACCACTGAGTAACCACCACTCCAGCCCTCCAGTTTCAATTTTTAATACTAAAATTTATATTTCTTTCATGTTTTAAAAAACTGTATTTTAGGGCTAGATTGGTGGCTGGGTGGTTACGGTGCTTGCCTGGCATTCGCAAGTATTCGAGTTCAAACCCCAGCACCCATGTACACAGCTGCGTGTCAGAGCAACGAGAGCCATGTAAAAAACTCAATAAAAACTGATTCTGTCTCTGTCTCTTACCGTCCTTCTCACTCTCTCTTTCTTTTTTTTTTTTTAAACAGAGAGGAAATGTGAGAGAAAGAGAATCAATTTTTTATTTAGTTTTTTCACATGACTTTTGTTGTTCGGAAGCTTTGTTGTGTATGTGGTGCTGGGGTTTGAACTTGCATACTTGCACATACCAGGCAAGCATTGTAACCACTGAGCCACCACTCCAGCTCTGTCCTTCTCTCTTAAAACAACAACAACAACAACAACAACAACTGTATTTTAACCAGGCACAGTGGCATACACCTGTGATCCCAGAAACTTGACTTGGAGGCTGAGGCAGGAGGATCACAAGTTCAAAGCCATCATCAGCAAGTTATCGAGACCCTAAGCAACTCAATTTTTTTTTAAAGAGAGAGGCGCAGGGGCTGGAGCAGTGGCTCAGCAGTTCCAGTACTTACCTGGCATGCCTGAGGACACAGGTTCAAACCACATACACAATGAAGTCTCGGAGCAATGAAAGCCACATGAAAAACTAAATAAAATTGATTCCCTCTTTCTCTCTCTCTCATTGTCCCTCTCTTAAAAAAAAAAAAGAAAAAGAGAGAGAGAGGGACAGCGAGCAAGAGAATCAATTTTATTTAGTTTCACATATGGTTTTTGCTTTTCTGACATTTAGTTGTGTAAATCGTGCTGGAATTCAAACTGGGTCCTGGCACATACCAGGTGGTCTAATGCTGAGCCACCCCATGCCAGCCCAGATTTTCTTGTTTTAATGTGGCGTCGAGGATTAAACCCAGGACCTCAAAGCATGTGCTCTACCACTGAGCTATACCTAGAGTTCAATTACATTCTCTTTCAAGTTTGTCTTGCTTATTCTTGGTTTTTTGGAATTTCCTGTAAGTTTCAGAATTAGTCTATTAGATATCTGTTGGGAACCAGGCAGTTTTGCACGCCTGTAATCCCAGCAAATCAGGAGGCTGAGGCAAGAGGATAACAAGTTTCAGGGCAGCCTCAGCAACTTGGTGGCTCCCTAAGCAACTGAGAGTCCATCTCAAAAGAAAAAAAGGTCTTAGGATGTAGTTCAGTGGTTAAGTATAGTTGGGTTCAATCCCTGGTACTAAAACAAACAAATAAAAAAACAAGAACAAACTTTGGGGCTGGCGATGTAGCCTAATCACTTACCTAGTAGGTAAGAGACCTTGAGTTGGATCCCTAGCACTGAGAAATAAGACCAAAAGCCACCACAAATTTCAAACCAAATCAAACAAAAATCTCTTGGTTCTTTTTTTCTTTTTAGGGCAGGGATGTGTTTGGGGATGCTATGGATTTTTGTTTGTGTATTTGTTTTGTTCCAAGGATTAAACCCAGGGGTGCTTAACCACTAAGTAACATCTCAAGTAACATCTCCAGCCCTTTTAACTCTTTCTTTTTTTTTTTTTTAAAGAGAGAATCAGGGGGCTGGAGCATTTATGGTGCTTGCCTGGCATGCGTGAGTATGCGAGTTCAAACCCCAGTTCCATGTACACAACGAAGTCTCAGAGCATCGAAAGCCACAAGAAAAACTAAATAAAAATTGCTTCTGTGTTCTTCTCCCTCTCTCACTGTCCCTCTTTCTTAAAAAAAAAAAAAAAAAAAAAAGCATCAGGGGCTGGAGAGGAGGCTCAGCGGTTATGGCGCTTGCCTGGCACGCGCGAGTATGTGGGTTTGAACCCCAATACCATGTACACAGCAAAGTGTGGAACAATGAAAATCTAAATAAAATTGATTCTCTTTTTTGCTCTCTTACTGTCCTTCTTAAAAAAAAAAAGAGAGAGAGAGAGAATTTTATCTAGTTTTTCATGTGGCCTTCATTGCTCTGAAGCTTTGTGTGTGTGGTGTTGGAGTTCTAACTCACCTACTCGCACAGGCCAGGCACTCATTGCAACCGCTGAGCCACCGCTCCAGCCCCCCTTTTTACTTCTGAGACAGTCTCAGTGGCTTAGGGTTTCACTAATTGCCGAGGATGGCCTTAAATTGTGAGGAGATGCTGAGGACTGAACCCAGGGCCTTATACCTGCTAGGCAAGTGCTCCACTGCTGAGCTACATGCTCTAAATCCTGCCTTTTTATTATTATTATTTTTCTTAGTACCAGGGATTGTACCCAGGAGTCTCTCAATCACTGCACTAAATCCCCAGTCCTTTTTTATTTTGAGACAGGGTCTCACTAAGTTACTCAGTGCTTCACAAAGTTGCTGAAGCGGACCTCAAACTTGCCATCCTCCAGCCTCAGCCTCACTGTCCCTGGGATGACAGGTGAGAGCCACCATGCCCTGTTTTTAAAATTTTTATGCTAAGAAATCTTGCCTAGGGCCAGGTACAACTCTGGGTTCAATCTCCCTTATCAAAAAATAAAAAATGAACATCTTGTCTAGGGCCAGGCACATGCCTGTTTTCCTGTGACTCAGGAGTCTGAGGCAGGAGTCTGAGATCCTTCTCAACAAATAAAAAATTAAAAAAAAAAGGGTGGGATGTGGGATTGTGGGATGCAGCTCAGTGGTAATATGCCTTGGGTTCACTTGCCCCTACTGCAAAAAACAAAAACAAAAATCACATTTTGAGGCTAGGGTTGTAGATCATTTTAGGCAAAGAGAGTGGAAAATCTTGAACAAATAGTGCTAAAACAACCAGGTCTGGGTGTGAATAAAATAGAATTACAACCCCTACCTCACATCATGTACTAAAACCTGTTCGAAAACCTGTTTGAGATGGATTATAGACCTATTTTTAAAAATTCTTTTAAAGAGAGAGAGGGACAGTGAGAGAGTGATAAAGAGAGAATCAATTTTATTTAGTTTTTCATGTGGCTTCTGACACTTCATTGTGTACGTGGTACTGGAGTTCGAACTCACATCCTCGCACATGCCAGGCAAGCACTACGCCACCGCTCCACCTCTCCCTTTGATTTTTAGGAGATTCCCCACCCCAACCTTTAATTTTTCCTCTCTAGCTTCCACTTATGAGAGATAACATACAACCCTTAAGCTTCTGAGTTTGACTTATTTCACTTAACATTATGGTCTCTAGTCTACAGTTCTATCCATTTTCCTGCAAATGCCATAATTTCTTTTTTTTTTTTTTTGGGTACCAGGGATTGAACCTAGAGGTGCTTAACCACTGAGCCAAATCCCCAATCCCCCTCCCTTTTTTTTTTTTTTTTGAGAGAGAGGGACAGAGAGAGAGAGAGAGAGAATCATCTTTATTTAGTTTTTCATGTGGCTCTGGTTGCTCCAACACTTTGTTGTGTACATGGTGCCAGGGTTTGAACCCATGTCCTTGTGCATGCTAGGCAAGTGCAATACTGCTGAGCCATCGCTCCAGCCTCATCCCCAGCCCTTTTTGAGACAAGGTCTCACTAAGTTGCTTAGGATCTCACTTTGCTGAGGCTGGCTTTGAACTTGTGATCCTCCTGTATCAGCCTCCTGAGCTGCTGGGATTACAGGTATACACCACCATGCCTAGCATTTATTATTATCATTATTATTATTATTTTAAAGTGAGAGGGACAGTGAGAGAGAGGGGAGGGGAGGAAGAGGGAGAGAGAAAGAATCAATTTTATCTTAGTTTTTCATGTGACTTTTGTTGCTCAGACATTTCGTTGTACGTGGTGCTAGGGTTTGAACTCATGTACTCGCACATGACAGGCAAACGCTGTGAACACTGAGCCACCGTTCCAGCCTCTGTTTCTTATTATTTTCACCTTAATGCAAACTCTAAAATCTAGGCATGTCTTGTTCAGTGCAGTCTCCTTAGCATGTAAGTCAATGCCTGACATATAGCAAGCATTTGATAAATTAGTAAAATGAGTAAGAATATTGAAGTTCAGGAAGATCAAGTTACTTACTCAAGATTATGCAGGCAATAAAAAACAGAGTTGAAATTTAAGCATAAGCAGCTCGCTTCAGTTTTTGCTCTTAAGGCTGAGAAGTGGGCCCCAGTGCTGAGTAGGGCTCAGGACTGACATAGGTGTCACAAACTTCGTAGCCCTCTCTACCCTCTGCCTGCAAAGGAGCTAGGTCTCTCAGGTCTCAGGTCTGACCTGGGCACCATGGGGTGTTGCTGCCATGGCCAGGGCAGCTATTGTGGGCAAGGCCAGTGTGCTGATGCCCCCATGTGGCTAGGGTTGGGAAGGACAGGCTAAGAGGAGCCTTGCTGCCACAATGTGTATGCATGGAGGACCTGATTGGTCCTTGTTTCCCAATCTCTACCCTCACAGAAAACACAATGCAGGGGTGGACGTAAGAGATCTTTATTTTACCAGAGGGGACAGGCAGTGGGGCAGTGCAATATCCAGGCCCCAGACCAGACATGCAGCATCCACATGCAGAACAGCTACACAGGCTGGGGCAGGGCCACAGGTGGGGAACTGGACCTTGGGACACTCACAACATCCCTGGCAGGATGCTTGGGCCCTTGTCTGTTCTGTCTCCACTAGTGCAACGAGACAGAAGACTGAGCTGCTTCCCATGGCTTGAACCCCATCACTCTGGCCAGAAAGAAAGATGGCACAAGGGGAATGGGGCCCAGCCAGTTCACAGCACTTGATTCTGTACAGGGTTGGTACAGCCTTGCCCACTGGAAGGGTCCTAAACCCAGAACAGTGCAGCACTAGCAGGAAGAGGGCTGATACATGTTCCTGTCACCAACAGGTTAAGACTACAACCCCAGAAAGGCTTAGCAAAGTTGGGACCAAGACCCACCATACCTAGTAGGGACATTTCCATGAAGGGAACTTCCTTGAGCACAACAGGGCCTCCTAAGGCAGTAGTAAACTGGGAGAGAGCTGCTATAGACAGGAGGCCTTGCCTCTGTGCTCCTGGGGTTGGGGAGAAAGGGTAGGTGAAAGAACAGGCCTGGCCTGGGAGGGATGAAGTAAAGGGCAATGGCTATCCAGGCCTAGAAAGGCTGATGTGGGTGGGCTATGGACTTCCTAGAAGAAGGTTTAGGGCTAGGAAGACCAGGCCAGGATAGGGGAGAGTGGTTGTCCTACCCAGAACCCCTGTATCCATGCTGCGCTCTGACAAGGGATATAGGGAGGACAGATGGATACAGGGAGAACTTCAAGGCACCAGGATTCCGAGGAGCAGCAGGGCTACCCCCCATGACAGACAGTGATTGTAATAAACGTCTTCAGCTTAAACTATGTGATGCACACGGGGGAGGGAAGACGACAAAGAGAAAGAAACACACGGAGACAAGGGAGGCAGGAAGAGACAAATTAGATGAGTGTGGCAGTGAAAGTGAGGGTAGAAGAGGAGACAGGAGAGAAGGGAAGACAGCCAGAGATGGCCTGAACACGCAGCACTTCTGGTCCCTACAAAATAAGGCACCAGAGTCAGTAACGTTCCCGTTGTCCCTGTGGTGTTAAAACAGGTGAAGGGAGGGGTGGGTGGCTGCCGAAGGGCGTGGGCCTGCAGGAGCCTCACACCTGTGCACCAGTGGCTTTCTTGATCAGGGGTATCTGCAAAGATGGGAGATACCATGAGGCCTTGGTTGTGGAGGTACTGGACCCCTATACCCAGTCCCATGGGTTGCCCAGGTAACCCCACTGTAGCCAATCAGATACATACCTTTGAGAGGTCCACACCTGTGAGGGCATGCACAGAGGCAGGCAGCTCAGCCAGCAGCCGGTTTACTTCTGATGTCACCTTGCTATTGTCCCCACTAAGAACCACAATCTCATCAACTCTGGTCAGTGGGGCAGCGATTTTGGCAGCAATCTAGGTGGGGTAGGAGGAGATCATGGTTAGATTCTGACTATCCACCTATCCTATCCAGCACCTCTCCTTCCCTTCACATTTTTAAAATATAGAGAGTGACAGTGAGAGAGAGAAAGACAGAATCAATTTTATTTAGTTTTTCATGTGATTTTCATTGCTCTGACACTCCGCTGCATATGTGGTGCTGGGGAGCAAACCTGCATTCGGGCACATGCCAGGCAGGTGCTATAACCACTGAGGCACTGTTCTAGCCCCATCTCCCTCCCTACTTTTACTCATCCAAGCCCCCAAACAGCCTGAGTGGCCTTAATATGCAAGTCATAGTAGGAGAGGCCCAGGCGCCAGAGATGGCCTGGGCCTCTTAAGAGAATTCCTGCCCTCCACTGAGTACTCTCCTTCTTTAATACTCCCAGCTGGCCTGTGGTTATGTTACTAACTAGGCACAAAATTGTTCTGGCAAGTACCCTGCTAGTCAGGTGAGGAGAACTGAACTTTGGGTGTCAGCTTTAGGTGGGAGCCTCACCTGGGGCAGGGCCTCCAGCACCAAGGCCATCTTGGCTGCATCCCCATACTTCTGGTAGGCCTCAGCCTTGAGCTTCATCCGCTCAGCCTCTGCCTTGCCCATCGCCTCGATGACTGCCGCCTCTGCCTCCCCGATTTTGCGAATCTTCTCAGCCTCTGCCTGTGCCAAGAGGACCTGCTTCACCCTGGGGAAGCCCAGGCGGGGTAGATCAGCAGGAGGTGCCAAGATCCCCCTCAAAGCTTGTGTGAGGACTGGCAAACCCTCTAGCCCTGTTCTGTTGGCTGTCAAGGATAGGAGACATTTGAATGATGTGACCTGGTCTGTTGGCTCAGGCCAGTGAGAGGCCACAGGGTCCCAGCTACAAGGGGGTGAGGGGACTAAGGAGGCCCTCTATACCAGGCACTTGCTGGAGTCTCCTTTAGGGTTATACTGCTTCAGAGGGGAGGGAAGATTTGAAGAAAAGTCAGAGAGCGCACATTGACGGCAGAACTTGACTAACCCCAGCCCCAGCACCCTGGGGGCTCTCACTTTTCACCCTCTGCGATCTGCTGTATGCGATGGGCCTCAGCCTCGGCAGGGCGGCGCACTGTGGCGATGAGCTCCTTGTCAGTCCGCAGGATCTCCTGTGCCTCCACTGCAATCTGCTTCTTGCGCTGCACAACTTCAATCTCAATCTCTTCCTGCCGGATCTTCTGCTGCTCACGGGCCCCTTGTAGCTCATAGGCCAACTGGGCTTCGGCTGTCTGCAACAGGAAGGTCAACACATTAAGAAGCTGGCCACCAGGTCCTGAGCCCTGAGCCCCATGTTGGGGTGCCCTGGTTTCTCACCTTGATGTTGACCTCTTCGCTGAAGGCTGACTTTTGTAGCTCAAAGGCTCGCTTGGAGTCAGCAATCTTGGTGTCTGCCATGAACTTCACATCCAGCATCTCCTTTTTGCACTCAGCTTCCTGGGAGGAGGGGCAGGTGCTGAGGGTCCCCTGAGGGACCATGGTCCCATCACCCCTAAGTTCCCTGATCCCAATGATAGAAAGGAAGTCTCAAGTACCCGGATGCCTGCATCCCGCTCGGCCTCAGCTACACCGATGTCAGCATCTCTCTGTACTACAGCAGTCTGAGTCTTGCCCAGGGAGCTCAGATAGTCCACTTTGTCATACACATCCTGGGGAGGGAAAGGGGAGTCATCCCAGGGAGCAGCCATGGGCATAAAGGAGTCGCTCCCACCAAACCCCCATCTCCCAGATGGATGGTAAGGGTACAAACTTTCTATTACACCACACCTTGATGGTGAAGCTGAGGATTTCGATGCCCATGCGGCCAACGTCAGGGGCTGCCACCTCCCGCACCAACTTGGCAAACTGGTCCCGGTCCTGATATATCTGCTCCACAGTCAGGGTTCCTGGGGGCAGAAGAATCATGGACTTTCTCCCCAGGGGCCAAACCAGCTGGGAAAAGGAAGAAGCATGCAAGTGGAAGTCTGGGTGCATGCAGGGGTCATTCATTGAGTCCTCCCAGGGTTCTTTTTTTTTGTGTGTGCCAGAGATTGAACCCAAGAGCTCAACCACTGAGCCACATCCCCAGTTCATTTTTTATTTTTTTATTTTGAGACACGGTTTCACCAAGTTGCATAGTGCCTTGGTAAGTTGCTGAGGCTGGTCTTGGACTTGCAATCCTCCTGCCACAGCCTCCCAAATCACCTGGCTTACAGGCATGTGCCACTACACCTGGCCTGGGGTTTTTTCCTCAACATCAATTAATATTGAGCGTTATGCAGATGAGGAAAAGTCCCAAGTGACACCAGATATCTGACTACACTGCCTTCTATCCCCACCCCCACCCCAAAGCCCTCTTTCACTCAAATCACCTGAAGTTTTTCTTTTTTCTTTTTGGTGCTGGGAATTGAACCCAGAGCTGCATGCTTAGCAAGTACTCTTCCTCTGAGCTACATCCCTGGCCCAACTGAAGCTCGGAAATGAAATGCTTAAGGAAAAACCTCAGAGGAAAGGCTCCCTGCACTATACCTGGCCCTGGCTTGGGGACCATATGAGGCTGGGCAGGGACTCCTCACCAAGGATGGACCGCAGATGCCCCTCCAGGGTCTGTAGGACGACATTCTTGATGTCCTGTACATTCTTGCCCAGGAACTGCTCGCAGGCCACAGCCAGGAGTTCTTTTTCTGTCATGATTTTCACCTGCCAGGGGCACAGAGGTGTCTGAGCCAGGATAGAGGGAGGTAGATGGAAGCCCCAGACCCAAAGGAATGCAGGTTGGTGGCTGTGCCCCTCCCCTTCTTAGTCAAACTGTAGGCCCTGGGAATATGAGGCAGGTTGGTGTTTCTGAGGCCTTTAGTGGGGCTTTTTTGGTTTTTTGTTTTTAGTACTGGGGATTGAACCCAGAGGCATTTAACTACTGAGCCACATCCACAGCCTGTTTTATTTTTTGAGACAGGATCTTGCTAAGTTGCTGAGGCTGACTTTGAATTCATGAACCTCCTGCCTCAGCCTCCCCAGCTGCTGGGATGAGAACTGAGCAACCGCATCTGGCATCAGTGGGGCATTCTTCACCAGAAGCTGCACCTCCTACCCAGCCTCTCTCCTGGGCATTTGGGGCTCTTCTCCCTCCCTCTCCAGTCTATGGTTCACTTATCAGTTACCTCCTCCCTCACAGACTTCCCACATGTAGGAAACCTTCAGACTAATGGGCAGAGTATGACAGGAGAATAAGCAACAGGGACACAGCCAGACAGATGGAGTATGAAAGAGCCTA
Source organism: Aplodontia rufa (assembly GCA_004027875.1). Taxonomy (NCBI): domain Eukaryota; kingdom Metazoa; phylum Chordata; class Mammalia; order Rodentia; family Aplodontiidae; genus Aplodontia; species Aplodontia rufa. Next base: position 56,492 of record PVKS010008938.1, on the reverse strand, counting down.
GACAGGGCAGAAGACAGGTCTCAGGGGGTACAACCGATGGTGTGTTTGCTTCTGGAGGTATTTGGTCAACCCCCTCACCAGAGCGCTGTAACATGTTAGAACCTGGCTGGCCTGTGAAGTCCAGAGGTGGATTAAGGTCGAGTGCCTCTCCCAGGCCCCCAGCTGGGGACATAACACAGCCTCTGACCCCCCAAAGTCCTCTGCCTCACAGGCTCTCTCCTGGGCCAATCCTCTCACCCTCTGCCCAGGGAAGTAAAGCCTGGATTTTGGGGCCTTGCATGTCCACCACCTGCAAAGAATGGGGCTGGGTTAGAGAGATAGGAGCCCTCAGCACTGGTTCTGTCCTTCAAGGGCCACTGAGGAGAGAAGGGGTAGCTGTTAGTCCTGCTGGGTGGCCAAGGGGGCCAAGCGAGCATGTTCCAGTGGTGATGACTCTTGTTGGGGGACAGGGGTGGCAGGGGCACTGGAGAGACTGTCCCTGGCTGCCATCCTCTCCTCCTCCCCCCGAACCCCAGCATGGGGATGAGGCACCTCAATGGACATGCGCGGGGCTGCTGAGTTACTATACCTGGGCGACACCCGTCACAGTTAAAGCTACCCCCTCGGCCGTCTCTACGTCCTCGCAGCGGGGCTGCAACGTCATAATCTCTAAGGAAATCCTGCCAAGAAATGCAAAACAGGGGCATGGGTCTGGGGGCCCAGGGCCTGGGGTGTGGGGAAAGAGTCCAATACCTCACTGCTCCAGATGGGTGGGCCAAGGGCCCTGGTGAGGAGGGTGGGGAGGGTTCTCCAGGGCTTGTAGCTAGAGTGTGTAAGAACGTGGGCAAGGTGGGTATTGGCAGCTCCAGGGGAAGAAGGTAAGTGGGCTATACATGTGTACACATGTTCTCTGCTCAAGTCGGTCTGGTTTGAACTGTGAGAAAAAGGAGGTAAGAAAGAAATGGCTATGGTGGTTGGGGCTGTTAGGAACAGGGAGAACCCAGGTACAGTTGTGTGTGTCCTAGGACAGCAGTAGGTGCTGGGACTCTAAGCTGTGGCATGGAAGCTGTCATGGATACCATATGAAGATACCCAGGTGCCCTTACTCATTCCCTGGGTCTACTCAGCACCCTAGAATGCTCCAAGAGGCTGCCTAGAAAGCTCTGCCTGGTAAGTGGGCATATTGGGAGGGTACCCACTGCTGAGTCAAGATGGAAGTGATCCCTTCTCTTGCCAGAGTAGTACTGTCAGATGCATCTGGATGACGTGAAGTCCAGAAGGCTATGACTTAGGCCCAGACAGGTAACATGGGAAATAGACTGGGGTCACACCAACCTGGTTAAATAGCATTAATCCTTGAAAGAGTTGTTCTGCCCAGGCAATCTGACTCAAGTATCCTCATTCACTTGGCTTAAAAGGGACCTGGGTGTTGGCAGATATTTCAAGCATAGTATTAGGTTTGGAGGGGTTGGGCCTGCTTTAGTTAGGGTGTTGAGGGAGGCCTGGACCCTTTCTGTTCCACAGAGGTGCTCTAAGTCTCTTCTCAGGTTCTTATATTGAAGATTACCCTCCTGTGGCTCTCAGGGCTGAGCAGATGGGGAATGGTGTCTTTCCCCACTATAGCTGGTAGAATAGGTAAGAAGGGAGTGGCAGTGCTGGGTTTTCGCCTGAGAAGGTGGAAAAGCAACTTGAGGCTGAGGAGGGGAATATGCAAGATGCTGTTCAGGCCTCTTCCAGCCTGGGGACCCGTCAGCAACAGGTTTTGAGGGGGCAAGGGCTTTTGGATGGTCGCTGCTGCATTCTCAGGGCCTGAATCCAAGAAAATGCTCAATAGAGAACTGGCAAATGAAGCTGAGGATGGGAACCTGCATATTACAGAGAATGCACTTGCAATTGCTTAACATTCTAGCCAAGAACAGATTCTGCCAGCTGTGGCTGCATAGTAATAGGCTTGGCATTCAAGGATACCAACTGGCAAACCTGGGCAGAGCTTCCAGAATCCCTTGCTCTTTCCCCACCTGCAGCCCAAATGGGCAAGGGAAAGTGCCCTGGTGATCTACAGGGATCCACCCTGGTACCCAGAGTAGCAGAGATGGGGGCAAAGGGGAGTGAAACACACTCTCAGAAGGGGAGTCCATCCAGTTCCTGCCAGCCAGGCCCCACAGGGCAGGAAGAGAGAAGGTTAGACATAGAAGAGGAAGCAGGTGGGTTATTACCTGTGCAACCCCTGTTACGAATAGCGGGACCCCCTCCGACGTCTCAATATTCTCACAGCGACACAGGATGGTCATAACCTCCAGAGACAGTCTGAGGAGCAGCCAGGGTGTAGGGAGAGGTAGGGACAGGAAGGGTAGGAGGGGACACAGCAAACACACACAGTGGTTACCAGATAAGCACTGATGCCTGACATATGGGGGCAGGACAGGGGCGCTCGACACTTCAAACCCCTGCCAGCTCAGCCTAGGGTTATAGGAGAGCAGAGGCAGCCCCTTGCTGGCCTGAGGCTTCTGGGTCTCTTCTCTAGCCTTCACCCTCTTCCAATGAGGAGCTAATGGATTGCGGGAGATGCCTGCTAATACCTAGGCCCAGGGCCTGAGGTTATAAGCCCTGTGAGCAGGATACTCAGGCTGCCCACCACCTCACATTCCCAGGAGATTTCTCCCACAATCTGGGAAACTTAGCTTTAGCTCTACCCTCTAACAAAGACAAACCCATGTTCTAGAAATTGGGAGAAGGTAGCCACTCAGGGCATTAATAAGCCACAACAAATACTGAATCCTGCTTGGGGATACAAACCCTTAAGGTTTATGCTACATATCATTAAGAAGGCAATTTAGGGTCAGAAAAGCCCAAAGAAAAGTCTGGACATGATCTGGGGGTACACGAAGGTTAAGGAAGGTTAGGGAAGAAAGTATGTTCCTGCCAGAATATTCACAGGGACTGATGGAAGATGATGGAGTAACTTGCTTTGGAATTTCCAAAGATGGGAATGGGCAAAGAAAATAAGCTATCCTGGCAAAGAAAATAAGGTGCTGTGCAGCTTCTTGGCCAACCCTAGCATGTATGTGTATATGTAGGGGGGTGGTTCATGGTGGAAAAGTTCCTTAAACTCAAAGAAGGAAGGGGACCCAGAGGCTGAGGCTAAAGGGCAGAGCAGGCTAAAGGGCAGGGGATGAGGAACAGCAGGCAACATGGAGCCCCCACCTCAACCCTGGGAGAGGTCACTTTCACCATGCCAGCCCTGTGGGCTTGGCCATGCAGGCATGCAAAGGTTGCTTTCATTTGAGTCCCCAACACTAGCACCCTTGGGCCTTAGAGGCCTCTGATCCTGTTCAGACAAAACCACCAAGTTCTCTTCTGGGGAAGGAGAGAATGAAACAGGAGGTAGGGAGGGAGGGAAGAAGGAAGGAGGGAAGATGGGAGGCTGCAGCTCAGAGGCCAGAGCTGGAAGACTTGCTCAGGTAAGGGTGAGAGAGCTCCCCACATCAGACAGCACAAAGTACAGCAGGAGGGACTTCACTGAGCCTGGTGGAGGAATGGCTAACACCACAGGTAGTGAAATACCTCAATTTAGAAGCCTCTACTCTGACCTGAGAGGATCCTGCCAGCCTAGGGATATACAGGTCCCAGCTTGTGGAGATGTCCCCCAAGTAGGCTCGGGATGGAGGAAGAGGCTGTCTCCCAAAAAAGGGAACAAGAGCAGGAAGGACTGCAGGGTAAGACTAACCACAATGGGGCCAGAGAGAGGATGTTGAACCTGAGGTCAGTTTCCCGTCTCTCACTTCCAAACCTGTTATCAGGGAGGCCTGGCCATCCTGTCCTGGGTCTCCATTCCCTGGAGCAAGAGGCAGGAGAAGGAGACCAAGGATGTGTAGAAAGGTCTGCAGGGGTTTTGCGCCAATAGTGGATGCCCACTCTGGACAAGTCACAAACTGGGCCTGGCAGTAAATCAAGGCGCTTGAATAATATGCTATGCTGTGCTGGACTGCATGGTATGTGGGCTGGCAGTGTCTCTGGGCAGGACTCCCAAGACTTCTGGCAGGCCAAACTGACCCACTCAGGTGTGCCTAGCGCCCTCTGGAGTAGAAATTGTGACCATTATTGATTACTCTCTGACATTTTGGTCTTGGACCAAAAGTCTTACTGTCCCACCCCCTAATCTATCAGCTCAGAAAGGGTAAAGTAAGGAGAGAGTTAGGAGATTTAAGGGGGTTACCAGGAAAACAGTGATGCTAAAAAGTTGTGACATACTTCCCATCCCCCCAACCCTAGCAGATTACCCTCAGGCTCCCAGCAGCCTCAAGGACCAGCAGCTCAGTGCAGACATGGGCCTCTCTCTGCTGATAGATGCAGATGGGATGCAGGGGTATTTCTGTTGGGACCCCTGTTGCTTCCCTTTGGGATGTCCAACCCCCTCCAACATGCCCATACCTTCTCAGCTCTGCTGTCCTTGTTGTCTGGGTCCTGATCTAGAAGAATCTACCCCTCCCTCATTTCCTGATAGGTAAGGTGGCTGAATAATGAGGTAGCAGAGAGGCCAGGTCTGGCTCTATTCTGGGCTCTGGAGGCACCAGCAGGGAGAGCTAGATGGTGGGCACTCTGGGGTGCTAAAACCTCCCTTCCCCTAGTAAGCCTTTGCAGACTGATTTAGGAGACCTGTCTTGCCTGGTCCCAGCACCAATTCCTTAGATCCCTACCCACTGTCTCCAATTCACTGCAATCACATTGAATGTCTAGCTATATATACACATTCATTCTCTATCACTTGGCCTCTGCTTGAATTGTCCCAGGGCCTGCATGGGTGCGGGCATGTGTACGGGTTCTCGTCAGCCTTTTCTCCTTCAGTAGACCCTCTCCAAACACAGTTATGTTATTAAGACTTTTTAAATAACTTAGAGCTAGAATTGGGAAATTGAGATTCTGCTATGACCCTGAATTCTCTGGGACAGAAAGTGATACCACTTCCAGTGCAAAAAGAAACACACAGGAAGAAGGAGAACAGATTTTTTTTTTTTGGTACTGGGTATTGAACCCAGGGGTACATTAACACTGAGGTATACCCTGAATCCTTTTTATATTTTCTTTTGAGACAGGGTCTTGCTCAGTTGCTCACACTGGCCTTGAATTTGCAATCCTCCTGCCTCAGTCTCTGAAGCCGCTGGGATTACAGGTGTGTGCCATCATATCCACCTAAGACAGACCTTGATGTGTGCCTCCAACATGCCTATGTAACCCATTTCACCTATTCCTTAGGGGAGCAGAAGGAGGCAAATGGCAGATATCCTAGCTGTCCTAGAGGGCGAAGGGGTGGTAATCAAAACCCTTCTCTCTTTTGACCACCAGGATGATGGGTTCCCAAGCGCTCAGGTCCTTACCTCTGAGTATCGGAGATGCACCACCAGGCCCAGGCCCAGCCACCGAACACGTACTGTTTATAGTCGGAACCACAGCAGCCCCCTGAGGAGCAAAGCAAATCACGCTGGTCAGTCAGTTTCCCGTTTGTCTACCCCACCCCTGTGGCAGCAACTCTGGCCTTTTACTTGATCCGAGACTTGATAACAGCTATGGTTGGGTTCCTGGTGCTGAGATTATAAGTAAGTGGGAAACAAATTCTCCCTGCCCTTAAGGGACTTAAGAATCTAGATAGGCAATTTGCATAAAAAGGATATTAAATGAATAATTCAGAGTATAGTGCTTTCAGAGGACATAGTAGACAGGGGTGGTCTGGAAAAACTTCTTTCTTCTTCCTTTTTTCTTTTTTGCTATACCAGAGATTGAACCCAGGGTTGTTCTACCATTGAGCTACATCCCAAGCCCTATTTATTTATTTAATTCTGAGACAGGGACTCACTAAATTACTGAAACTAGCCTCCAACTTGCAATCTTCCTGCCTCAGCCTCCCAAGCAGCTGGGGTTATAGATGTGAGTCACTGTAACCAGCAAAGCTTCCATTTTTCAACCATTCATTCATTCATTTATTCAACAAGCAAGTAGAGTTCTTTTTGTGTGTATGTGTTAAGGACATAGATATAAAGATACAATTCCTATCTTGCAGGAGGTGAAAGAAGGAGGAAAAAGCATTTTCTGGGATGATCATAATACCATACAGCTCTCTAGCTATCACAGTGGGACAGACTGAAAGGGATCCAAGAGGGCAGTACTTGGGGTGGTGGGAAGGAGAAAGTCTTTGGCCAAGGCGACAGCCTCACTTGGCCAAGCAGACACATCTCAGTGAGGCTGTCACTCTATAACCTGAGCTTTCAGAGTAACTTTACTCCTTTTGTGGAAGCAGGTGTAAAAAGGAAGTTCTCTAAACTAAGGCCCACTTGAGGGGTATTAACAGGAGAAGAGAGGAGAAAGGAAAAGATTTCAAAAGGAAATGGTTGGGGCTGGAGCCATGGGTCAGCGAGTACGGGAATTCAAACCCCAGCACCACATACACAGCAAAGTGTCCGAGGAATGAAAGTCACATGAAAAACTAAATAAAAATTGCTTCTCTCTCTCTTACTGTCCCCTCTTTCTTTAAAAAAAAAAAAAAAAGAAAAGAAAATGGTTCCTGTAAACTGCATATTAACTAAACAGTCAGCTAACTCAGCCATAACCTAGATCCAGGCCATGGATATCCTCAGCTTGTTCTCCACCCAGAAAAGATAAAAATTAATTTCTGAAATTCTTGTAGAGAACTCTGTTAATGTCAAAATTACTCATTACTCATCAAGTGCAAGAAAACTTGAACAAAAACTGGAGAGAAAGTTAACTTGCAATAAGAAAGGTACTAGAGGGGTTGAAGTGGTGGCTCAGTGGTATCGCGCTTGCCTAGCATGCGTGAGGACCGGGGTTTGAAGTCTAGCACCACACCACACCACGTACACAACTAAGTGTTGGAAAAACAAAGGCCAGATGGAAAAATAAAATTGATCCTCTCTCTCTTCCTCTCTATTAAAAAAAAGGATGTAGCAGTGGCTCAGTGGTTGGAGCACTTACCTAGCATGCATGAGGACCTGGTTCAAACCCCAGCACCACAAACACAATTGAGCATCAGAGAAACAAAGACCAGATGAAAAACTCAATAAAACTGATTCTTTCTCTCACACACACTTTCTCCCTCTGGCTTAGAAAAAAAGAAAGGTATTAGAGCTGGGCATGGTGGTGCTCGCCTATAATCCCAGCAGTTTGGGAGGCTGAGGCAGGAGGATCTCAAGTTTTAGTCAGCCTGAGCAACTTAGCTGGACCCTGTCTCAAAGCAAAAAATAAAAAGGGCTGAGGATGTGGCTCAGTGATTAAGCACTTGTAGGTTTAATCCCTGGTACAAAAAATAAAATAAATAAATAAAAGGAGAAAGACATTGGAAACAGATGACTAGAGGAATGTGGAGAACAGCCAGAAGTTATCTTTCCCATGTTCACCAACATGTTTGCCTCCCAAGGTCAAGGGTCTGTGTAGTTTCATGTAGCTGGATTATAGCATCCCTTAGGACCCACAGCAGGGGATCAGGCAGGCTGGAGTGTCTTTTGTACAGGCCAAGAAGCTGTGCATGTGAATGTGTAGGAGTGATGGGGAGTCACGTGGGGATTTAACCTGGGAAGTGACAAGGCATTTTAGAAACAAATACCACTTTGCATATGCAGGAAGATACTGAAGCCCAGAGACTGTGTAAAAGCCCTTTGCAATAAGCCAGGCAAGGCGTGACATAGGTGGCTAATTGCTAGACAAGCAGTTTTGTCCAAACAAATTTTCTATGTGGAAATGTGTTATATTTATGCTGTGTAATATTCCAGCCATTAACTCATATGTTATTGTTGGCTTTTTTTTTTTTTTTTTTGGGTACTGGAGATTGAACCTGGTGTTGCCTTACCACTGAGCTACATCTATTGTCCTTTTCTTTCTTTTTTTTTTTAAAGAGAGAGAGGGAGAGAAGAGAAAGAGAGAATCAAGGGCTGAAATGGTAGCTCAGTGGTTGGAGTGGTTGCCTGGCATGCACAAGGACCTGGGTTCAAATCCCAGCACCACATACACAGCTAAGTATCAGAGAAAGAAAGGCCAGATGAAAAACTAAAGTTGCTTCTCTCTTTCTCTCTCTTAGAAATACATAAATTCTGGGGCTGGAGCAGTGGCTCAGTGGTTACCGTGCCTGCATTGCATGCGCGAGTACGTGAGTTCAAACCCCAGCACCATGTACACAGTGAGGTCTCAGAGCAGCAAAAGCCACATGAAAAACTAAATAAAGTTGTTTCTCACTTTCTCTCTCACTTTCCCTCTCTCTTAAAAAAAAAAAGAAATACATAAATTTAAAAAATTGATTCCTGATTCCTTCTCTCTCTTAAAAAAAAAGATAGAATCAATTTCATTTATTTTTTTCATTTGGCTATTGTTTCTCCAACACTTAGTTGTGTATGTGGTGCTGGGGTTTGAATTCAGGTCCTTACGCATGCCAGGCAAGTGCTCTAACTGCTGAGCTACCGCTCTAGCCCCCCTTTTCATACTTTAATTTGAGACAGGGTCTTGAATCCAGGGACACTTAACCACTGAGCCATACCCAGCTCTTTTTATTTATTTTTAAATTTTTCTTTTAAAGAGGGGGGGGGGACAGTAAGAGAGAGATAGAAAGGGAAAAAAAAAAGAGAATCAGTTTTATTTAGTTTTTCATGAGGCTTTTGTTGCTCTGACACTTTGTTGTGTACATGGTGCTGGGGTTTGAACCCAGGCACTCTTCCATGTCAGGCAAGCACCATAATCACTGAGCCACTGCTCCAGCCCTAGCTCTTTTTATTTTGAGACAGGGTCTATGTTAAGTTGCTTAGAGCCTCGCTAAGTTGCTGAGGCTGGCTTTGAATTTGTGATCCCCCTGCTTCAGCCTCCCAAGTTGCTGGGGTTATAGGAGTATGCTAATGTGTACAATTTCATATGAAATTTAAATTACAATTCATGTTTGTTTTTTGGCACCAGGGATTGAACCCTGGACACAACCACTGAGCTACATCCCCAGCCCTTATTATGTTTTTGCAGTGCAGTGGATCAAACCCAGGGGCTTGTGCATGCTAGTCAGGTTCTCTACCACTGAACTATATCTCCAGCCCCAGTTAATTTAAATTAAAATGGCCACATAAGGCTAGTGGTGACCACACCCAACAGTGTACCTAAGAAGTCTAGGTCTGGGCAGTGAGGGCAAGAACTGAAACAGGCAATGTTGAGAAGAGCAAAATGGAGCTCAAGTTTCCGATTAGCGGAGGCAACTGAACAACCCCCCCCCCACACACACACACCGCAAACCCCACTGCCTCTCAAGTAGGGAGAGCTTATAAGGTTGGGTCTGCCACAGTATACTAGTGAAGTTAAGCTTCCCCAATCTAAAAATTCAAAAATTGGAAGCACTCCAAAACTGAAATTTTTTGAGTGCTGACATTATGTTACAAATGGAAAATTCCATACCTGACCTTATGGGACAGGTTGCAGTCAAAACAGGTGCACTAAAAAGACTGTAAAATCACGTCAGATTGGGTGTAAGAGACAAATGAATGTAGTGCTTAAACTTTGGGTCTCATCCCTAATATGTCTCATTATGTCTATGCAAATATTCCCAAATCTAAAATAACCTGAAATCTGAAACTCTTCTGGTCCCAAATATTACAGATAAGGGATATTCAACCTGTAGCCAAACCAGAGGTCCAGGGATCATAGAACAGCCTCACAGAGAAGGCAAGACCAGTAAGAAGTCTTCTTAGGTCTCTGTTTCTCTCAGGTGGAAATTCCTGTCCACAGGGTTGCTGTTCAAGGTGAGACTTTAAGAGTTTTTCTGCCCTGGGAGGTGTAGGGAAGACCTCTGAGGACAAACAGTCATCTGAAACCCAAACCATCTTGGGATCAAGTGAAACTGGAAAAGGATCAAAAATCACAGCTTGTCCTCAACTTCTGGTTCAGTGGGGACCGGGGCTGGGCTGTCTCTAATCAGCTCCAGGGGACTTCTCAATGTGCTGTGGGAGGAGGTGGTAGTGGCAGGATGGGATGGAATAGGGTAGATGTCCACTTTTATCTTTCAGTTATTCTTTGACCTTGGGAACACACTGCTACAGTTCAAGCTGGGCCTTGGCCAAGGGCAACATGGCCAGGTTCCCAGAGGCAGCAACAACAGGAAGCTAGGACTAGTCAGCTCCCTCATCCCCAGCAGCCTCCTCCCCTGGAAGGCATCTTCCTCCCAGAAGCCTGACCACCACCCCCAGTAGGTACCTCTTCCCTGATCTCACTTATCTTTTTTTTTTTTTTTTTTAAGACAGAGGGACAGTGAGAGAGAGAGAGAAAGAGAGAGAGAGAGAAAGCACACGAGAGAATCAATTTTATTTATTGCTCCAACAGTTTGTTGAGTACATGGTGCTGGGGTTCGAACTCATGTACTTGCGCATGCCAGTCAAGTGCCATAACCGCTGAGCCACCGCTCCAGCCCCCTCACTCATCTTAAGACCTAGAATTTTTCTCCTAATTTCTTTCTTTGCTTTGCTAGGGAAGTGTGTGGTTGTGTGTGTGTGTGTGTGTGTGTGTGTGTGTGTGTGTTTTTAATAAAGAGAGGGACAGTGAGAGAAAGAGAGAAAAAGAATCAATTTTATTTGGTTTTTCACATGGCTTTCGTTACTCTGACACTTAGTTGTGTACTTGGTGCTGGGGTTTGAACCTACGTCCTTGCGCATGCCAGTTAAGTGCCATAACCACTGAGCCACTGCTCCAGCCCCATAGGGAAGTGCTTTACCACTGAGCTACATACAGTCCCAGCCCAAATGGAAACTTTCATTCTCTTTTTTTTTTTTTTTTTCGTTACTGGGACGTGTACCCTGTACCTGTTTCTCCTCATTTTCTTAACTTGGTTTCTGTTGCTCTGGGCTCAGTCAAGCTGAAGAACCACAAAATACTCCATAACTTCCCCTCCCCAAAGCTTGACATAGGAGCTTGGGGATACAGAGAAATAAAGATACACTCAAAAGAGAAGTGCCCCAGCTTGATTTTCAGAGGGAAACATTTAGGGAGCTGAGACCTTGCAGATAGAGTGTGATCTATCACACTCTAACTCAGTTCCTCTTTCACTAACTTTCCGGATTCCCTCTGTAAAACAATCTAAACAGTGCTTGTAGTAAGCTCAAACCTCAGTTAAGCTCATCTCTGCCTATAGCCATAAAATTTGGCCGCTACTGTATGGGTGGTTACCAAGAATCAATCACTCTGTTAAAAAAGCATATTACTACAAAAATAAAATTCTGTTCAATGTTATGTAAAACAATAATAAAAAAAAAAGAGAAGTGCCCACCAACTGCTGGAATGCAAAACAAACCATCAGCAACTCAGCTCTCATCCTGGCCTGCAGAAGTGCTGTGATTCGAGGGAAGGCACAAGAGCAAGGAAAACCAGCCAGAAATTGTCCACTCCACCTAAAGTTCAGCCTCGAGCTATTGTCCCTCTAATAAATATGAAAACCTAAGGCTAGCCAGATGTAGTAGGGCATGCCTACAATCCCAGGGAGGCTGAAACAGGAGGAACACAAGTTCAAGGCCAGCTTCAGTAATTTAGCAAGACCCTGTCTCAAAATAGAAAACAAAAAGGGCTGGGGATGTGGCTCAATGGTTAAGCACCCAGAGTTCAGTTCCCTGTACAAAAACCAAAACCAAAAGCCTCAGGCTTGGAACGTAGCACAATGGTAGAATGCTTGCCTGGCAGACCTAAGGCTGTGGGTTTCATCCCTAGCACCACATAAAACAAAATATCAAAACTGGTGTTTTTCGCTGTTGAGATAGCCTGCATTCTCCCTTAAATGTATAAATCTTTGTGGCTCGATACCTGATGCATGATTTACTTATTTTATTTTTTTGTGGTGCTAGGGGTTGAACCCAGAGCCTGAAACATCTCAGGCAAGTGTTGTACCACTGAGCTACACCCCCAGCCCAACATGCTGAAATTCTCCTCCATCAGGTATACCAAGGACCTGTGCTCAAGAGTGGAGGTCTCCCTCTCTGGGACCTTCTCAGACCCTCCTCTGGTTACAAGCCCATCACTGTCATCTCAGGAGCAGTCCCTTCCCTTCCTGTCTCTACTCAACTTTCTTCCTATCACGGAAGAAAACTATGCTCTCAAGAGGGTTTTAGTCTTTTTTTTTTTTTTTCTTCATGGCTGAGGACTGAACTTGGGACCTTGCACATGCTAGGCAAGCGCTCTGCCACTGAGCTAATTCCCCAACCCCGGTTTTAGTTTTTTTTGAGCCACACTTTTAGTTGTCCAGCAATGCCTAAGGACCCTTCTTAGGGCATTTATAAACATATAAAATACATAAGAAAAACTATATTGAAAGTTAATAAAATGCTAAGACAACCAAATGTGTTCTAATATTGCTGCCTTTTTTTTTTTTTTTTTGGGTACCAAGAATTGAACCCAGGGTCTCTCAACCTCTGAGCCACAGCCACAGCCCTTTTTATATTTTATTTTATTTATTTTTTTTTCAGGGCTGAGGACCGAACTCAGGGCCTTGCGCATGTTAGGCAAGTGCTCTGCCACTGAGCTAAATCCCAACCTCTTTATATTTTATTTTGAGACAGGGTCTCCCTAAGTTAAGCAGAGCTTCGCTAAGTTGATGAGGCTGGCTTTGAACTCGCGATTCTCCTGCCTCAGCCTCCTGAGTCGCTGGGATCATAGGCATGCACCACCACACCTGGCCTGTGCTTCTTTATTAATACAATAAATAATAAAATTTAGTGATAAATCTAATCACTAATTTAATTTCAAAGTAGTGATGAAGGTAAATGATTTTTAGGGTACCAGCAATAACTACAATATGGTTGGAAAATACTGCTAAATATCATCATGGATTGTTGCTGATATTCATAATCATGGCAAATATTAAAGTTCAGTTCTGATTAGTAAAAATAAAAAATGTATTCCTCCTTTTTCCAAATGAAGAGGATTTTCCTTTTAATTTTTTTTTTTTTTTTTTAAAGAGAGAGGGACAGTGAGAGAGACAGAGAAAGAGAGAAACAACTTTATTTAGTTTTTCACATGGCCTTAGTTGCTCCAACACTTAGTTGTGTACGTGGTGCTGGGGTTTGAACCCGGGTCCTCGTGCTTGCCAGGCAAGCACCGAAACCGCTGAGCCACCGCTCCAGCCCCTTAATTTTTTTTTTAAACAAACAACTTTATTGAGTTTTTCACATGGCCTAAGTTGCTCCAACACTCAGTTGCGTACGTGGTGCTGGGGTTTGAACCCGGGTCCTCGTGCTTGCCAGGCAAGCGCCGAAACCTCTGAGCCACCGCTCCAGCCCCTCCTTTTAATTTTTGAAAGTAGAAAAAAAAAAGGTTTAATGTTACGAAATGAAGGAGGGAAGTTAGACAAAAAAGATGGAAAAGATGACCGGAGATACATCAGAATCCTTTCAAAACTGGTAGATGCTTCTGGACTTAATGCAAGTCTAAGGGCCAAGGCAGACCAGTGGGGGCAGGGAGCAGCTGCTCCTCTCTCCTGAGAGTCCACACGCAAGAGAGAGCTACAGCTCAGCTTGATCAATTCAAATCCCAAGGTACTATTATGTCAGGCATTATCCCTCCCTCTCCTCCCCTGCCTGTCCTTAACTCTGGCACCCTCAATTCTTAGCACAGGCTTCCTCTCCCCACCCCTAAACAGCTTCTGTGCCAGAACTGTGTTGGCTCTGGACAGGTTCTCAGTAAGTGCAAGGCACAGAGCAGCCCACTTCAAGAGCTCCTCCCACCCTGTAGTCTTAAGACTTTTCACAAGGGTAGAATTGAAGCTTTTATCTCAACCCACAGTTTGGACTTCCCATAAGAAAAAGATAGTGCAGTGCAGATTTGAATTTCTAAGTCTTCTCTAGGTGTAGGGGCTGGGAAACAAGGCCACGACTTACAGTGGAGGAAGTTGGCATCTGTGCTTTCTGGGGGTCTTTCTCCTGACCCTAGGACTATCTCTGATCTTGAGGGCAGGCATCTTGTGTGTGGTACTGGGGATTGAACCTTGGGGCAACTACCACTGAGCCACATCTCCAGCCCTTTTTTAGACAGGGTTTCACTATCTTCCTGAGGCTGGCCTCAAACTTGCAATCCTCCTGCCTCAGCCTCCTGAGTAGCTGGGATTACAGCCGCCCACAGAGCCAGGCTTGGGGGTGGGGGATCTTCCTGAAGGAACAGGTTCCTGGTCAGGAACAGTACTTATGGAAAGACTAACTCTGAGATCCAAAATGAGCCTAAGATCATGTTTTGGGGGTCCAGTTCCCAATGGATTTATCACACCTTCCCAAGGGTGGGAAGCCATAAGCCCTGACTCAGGTCTTCTACCTGCTTGGGTAGCCACCCTGCCAACTCTGCACATAAGCTGAAAATGAGCACTGATAGTGGGAAGTAATAATTCAACTTCAGGGATTCCTACAGTTGGAGGCCTCCAAGCTGTCAGGCAACAGGCGCCCCTCCCCAGCACCTGGGAGCTAGGGTCTGCACAACCTGGTGATTTGAAAGGCTTCAACTACCTCCTAAGACATTCCAAATACACAATGTAAATAGCAGCCTTCAGGCGAGATTCGCTCCCCTTCCCCAATGCTGCAATTCCCAAGCCCCACCTAGACAGAATTTCTGGAGCTTGCAGCATTTTGCAGTTCCGAGCAGCACAGCCCAAAGCTGGGTTTCTCAACCTGTAGAGGCCGCAACCGTGTCTCCAGGGCGGGCAATGCCAGTAAACCCCAGCAAGTCCCAGCCTGCTCAGAATTAACGGGTCTGACCGTGCCGGGAGAAAGGCTCCGGTTTCAGGGCCCCTCCCCATACCCGCACCTGCCCTCCAGAGCTGCCCCCGAGTCCTGGGCGCTGGAACCCAAGGAAACTGCGAGTTCTGGGAACCCTGAGGCTTCAATTCGCGACCCTAGAGCCCATGATGGCGCGGAGGGGAGGCCCTGCTTTGGGAGGAGGCGGAGAAGCAAAGAAATAAACACTGGAAGATTGGCAGTGGGCGGCAGGGGGAAGAAGACCCTGACGGGTGCCGGAGGGCGTGGAGCCCGGAAAGCGAGAGTACTGTGGTCTCTCCTGGAAGGGGTCTCAAGGGTGGCAGCCGGGCCAGGGCTAGCGCAGCGCTGGACTCAGGCCCGCAGGCGGCGCCCGGACCGCCGCACCCCACCCTCCCAGCCCTTCCCCGTTACCCGCCGCAGGCACTGGGTGGCCCAGAACCCACCTCCACCGCCGCCCCCTCACCTGAAACCACTAGCGCCTCGTTAGGCCCCACCGTATGGCAGTTGCCCATGGCGCCGGCGGGACGCAGGGGCCTCGGGCCGCTCGGACCTGGACAGCAGCAGCGGGTCCGCAGCGCCAGCCGCGCCCAGCCTATCCCGCCACCCCCAGCGGCCGCCCGCCCGCGCCCCTTCGTGGTCTCAGCCCCGCCGGAAGTGTGGCGGCGGAGGGCGGGGCCCGCTGGTTGAGCGAGGCAGAAGCCAGCTCCAGCCTCGGCAGTCAACACGCTTTATTACAGGGAGTCCAGATCGCGGGGCCCAGCCCGACGCACCGCGGACGGCGTCCCCCGGACTGCCCCGGGACACCTGGGCCACTGCTCTGCCCCGCCTCACCTCCCAGCAGTCAGCATCAGCCCCCTGCGTGCAAACCCCTCTCTGCTCTTACTAGCGAGCCCTGGAGTGAGTCCTTCCCTCCGGAGCCCGTTTAAGCACCTAGCTAGGTGGCTGGTTGCAAAGGGCTCAGTTCAGGACTTCTTAGCTTTGGCAGTGCATTTAAATTATAAATTCCCTGACCCTGCCCTACAGCTCCTCAGGATAGGGGCTGGAAATCTGAAACCTAAATTCCTGAGAAGCAGTTTCTGGCACATTACCTTCCATACCTAAATCTGGGGTTACTGACCCTCTCCGGAAGAAGTAGCCATCCACTATTTTCTTCTACCAGAAGAACTGTCCAGGACACACGAGAGTCTCCAGAAGGTAACCGCAGAGGTAAAAATGGAAAACCTCCCAGTGCCCAGGGCATGGGCTGCCACACAGCTGAGGTTTTCAGCCATCAGGAAGTGCCATGGAAAGCATCCAGGTTTGGGGATTAGGAGATTTGGGGCTCATGCTCAGCTTTAACCCGAATTTGGTGTGTCATCTTAGACAAGTCTGGTGAACTCCAAGGGCCAGGGGAGGGTTCAGAAACTGTGGGTTTCTCAGGGTGGGGGGTGCTTGGAGAAAATGGGGCCCCTGGGTCCTTGGGCTGGAGCTCTTCATCAGGTTCATCATCCTCCCCAGGCTCAAGCCCTGCTAGCCTCATGCTGGCCTTCCACAGCCGGTGGGCTGCACGGTCATCTCGGGCAGCTGGGGGCACCTCCTCCACATGGCAGTTGGCAAAGTATCTTCCACTGAGGGGCTCAATGCCTTCCTGTAGTGCACAGTACAGGGGTGTCTGGGCACCCCCTCTGGGTGCCCGGAGTACCAGCCAAGCCAGTGGGCGTAAAAGTGGGTGCAGCCATCCAGGAACATGGCGCAGGAAAAGCTCTGAGTTCACAGGCCCTGTGGGTAGGAAGAAAGGATGATGGGTGAGGATGGTGGGTGAGGGCCCGGGGTATGAACAGTGAATGAGACCTAGAGGGGAACTGGGGACAGAATCCAGTTTCAGAGAAAACAGGGTAGCATCTATCAGGCATTCAGGGGCCCCATAAGGTGAGTTCATTTATTTTCTACAGGAAGCCTCTTTCTCCCCATCCAAACTAATTGTATATCTCCATCTCCCAGATTTTGGTCATGCTATCTTCTGCCTCCCAGTCTCTCTCCATCTTTTCTAATAACTCAAGCCCCATTCCCTTGTTTAATCAGTATGTATTAAGTACCTATGGTATACCAGCCACTGTTTTGGACATTAGGGGTGTGAAGTTGAGCTTAATGAAGGTTAGCTGTATGATTATTGTAACTATTATAAGTACTAATGCACATTAGGCAATGATTGTCTAAAGTGCAGTATGGCAATATCGGCAGGGCAGAGCTTCTTATCCTGATGTAACCTATTCTCCAAAAGGCAAGGATGAATCTATTCATCAATTATCTCACTCAGAGTAAAAGTTAAAATGCATAAAATGGACCTCCAAACTCTACATAAACCAGCACATCTCTACCACTTCATCTCTTTTGCCACTCTACCTTCTCTCAGTTTCCAGCCATACTAGCTTTCATGAAGCTCACCAGGATCTTTCTGCCTCAAGGCATTTGCACTTGCTATTTGCTCTGTGGTCTTTGTAATTTTTTTTTAAAACTGGGGATTGAAAACATGGGTGCTTTACCACTGAGTTACACATCCAACCCTTTTTATTTTTCATGTTGTCTAAGAGTTGCTGAGGCTGGCCTTGAATTTGCTATCCTGCCTCAGTCTCCTGAGCTGTTGGGATTACAGGCATGCACTACCACACCTGGCTTTTTCTTTCTTCTTCTTTTTTGGTAGTGGGAAGTGAATCCAGGGTGCTCTACCACTGAACTATGAACTGCATTCCCAGCCCTTTTTATTTTAAGAGATGATTCTGCTAAATTGCTGAGGCTGGTCTAGAACTTGGGATCCTTCTTCCTCAGCCTCCTGAGTCCCTGAGATTATCGATGTGTCTGGCTTCAAATGTCACATTTTAGGATGTCTTCCTCAACTGCCATTGCTAAAGTAGGACCTCTGGCATTCCTTATTCCTATTACACTGTTTTATATTTACCTACAGCATTTTGTCAACATCTGCCATTGTATATTTATTGGCCGTCTCTCTTCCTCCCTCAAACTATGCAAACATGCCTATGATGGCAAGGTATTTTTTTATTTTTTAATTTTTGTGTGTGTGCTGGGGATTGAACTCAAGGCATTGAGCTTGCTAAGCATGTGTTCCTACCACTGAGTTATAGCCCCAGACCAATTTGTTTTGTTCAATGTTATATCCCCATTGTCATGAATAATGCCTGATATGTAGCAGGTACTCAGTAAATGTTCCTCAAATAAATGAGGTTATTATTAGCTAGCATAATCATGATCATCATGTTGTGCTCAGTTTAGTCAGTATTGATGCCTCTGTGGGGTGAGATCCCAGGACTTACTCTTTTTTTTTTTCTAAATTACAATATATGCTTTTCAATCACAAAAAGAAAGAAAAGAACAGTGATCTGACAGTGTTCACCTCCTGTGCAAAAAACATAAAATACTGAAATGGTAGCACAAGGTATCAGATTGCTAACATTGCAGGAAAAAAGAAATACACAGTAGCTGAAATATGGCACTCCTGGTCCTAGGTCTTACTCCTGCCATACTCTCCAGTAGTCAGCATCTATCCTTATGATGTGACAGGAAGAGCCCACCCAGGGAGAGCCTAGTTCCATGATCAGTAAGGAACAGGTCTTTCCTTGGACTATGCTTCTTTCCTGCTCTGAGATTCTGTGGCTCAATGGGAGGCTGGGGAAGTTCAGGATGGGGCCAGGACGAGAGAAGGGGAAATAGGTACAGAGAGCCAGCCCTTACCTGGGTGGGCTGCATAACAGGTGACACCAGTGCCCTCAAGCTGGGTGGCAAGCTCCCGGGCAAAGAGTACATTTGCCAGCTTACTGTCGGCGTATGCCCGCAGCTCCTGCTGCCAGCCCACCACTGGGCGGTCCAGGTGTGTGAAGTCGAGGCGTCCACGCCGGTGGGCAGCTGAAGATACCACTACCACGCGGCTAGGGGTGCAGGTTTTCAGGCGAGGGAGCAGCAGATGTGTCAGCAGGAAGGGGCCAATGTGGTTCACCCTCAGCAGCAGGTTAAAGGTCTCTCGGGTTCGACCACAGGAACTGATCCCTGGGGCAGGGGCTAGGTGTGAGTAGCTGCTCCAGAAGAAACCTGGTAGGCCTCAGCATCCCCATATGTGAGATGGAAGTACGGGCAACCTTCCCTTGTGTCTACTGGCCCCTGGCAGGGCCTGACTGTAGAGGGCAACTGCCCCAGACCACCCACCACCCCCTTACAGGGCCTGCTGCCTCTCACCGGCATTGTGGATGAGGATGTCCAGCCGTGGCTCAGACCTCAGGAAGGCAGTGGCAAAGGCCCGAACGGAGGCCAGACTGGCCAAGTCCAAGGCCATGAAGATGATCTCATTGTTCCCACTTTCCTGTGGAGCAGCAAGGGCTCAGATTGTCACCAGGCACTTCCCTCCTTTCCCCTCTACCCAGGCACCTGATTCTAAGAGTCCATATCCTACTATTACTAAAATCTGCCCCTGTGCATTAGTGTAATGGATAATGGATTCAAATCCTGACTTTGCCTCTTACTAGAGCATGCCTTTTGCCAAGACACTGAATCTTTATGGGCCTTAGTTCTCTCACTGTAAAATGGGAATTAGTATCTATTTCATAGAATTGTGAAGATTAAATAAGTCATTGTTTGTAAAATGCCCAGTCAGCACTGTGTAGGTATTTGCTATTATTATCATCCCCTGTCCCCATTATCACTTACCCTAAAATCCGAAACAGACTTTTCATTGGTCATCTCTCACTCAGTCTTGCACCACACAGTCACAAGGTTTCATTTCAAAAAGCCATTTTTCTGTTCAGAGCCTCCTGAGATCATTTGCTCAGCCTATGAAGTTCAGGTTCCTCAATGGGATCTATAAGGGCCTCCAGAACCTGGTCCTGGCTCAGAGCCCCTTTATGTTGCCCTTTTTGCTCAAAGGTTGTGTTTAAGTCTCAATAACATCTCCGCCCCCCCCCTTTCTCAAATGAGATTCTAGCCTCAGGGCCTTTGCATATGTAGTTCCCTCTGCCGTTCCTTTCCTGGGGCTCTTCATTAACCTAACTCCTCTGATCCTTAAACGTCCCAGATGAGCAATTTCTTCCTTCACAGGGAGGCTCCTTCCCTACTTGGTTTTGGTGCTCCTTCCTTGTGTGACCGGAGCGTGCACTCTCTTCCGTATTTATTTAAAAGAACTGAGCCGCTCTCTCAGGAACGGGATTCCTCAACGTCACAGTCCCACCCACTCCGGCTTTCCCTCACCTGGCGGAGGTCGAAGGCTGCCGCCTCCCCGCGCTCCCGGCTGCGGCAGGCCAGCACTACGCGCGCTCCCCTGCGCGCCAGCTCCAGCGCCGTCATCTTCCCAATGCCGCTGTTGGCGCCTGCGGGCGGCGGGCGGGAGCCAGCTGAGCCCGGCGGGCTGCCGCCCCGCAGGAGCAGGCTCCCGCCACCCGCACCCACTCACGTACGCCACACTCACCCGTGACCACTGCCGTGCGGCCCCGCAGACTGCCGATGCCGCCGCACGGCGGGGCCTTCACCAGGTTATAGTAGACCAGCACGTAGGCGCCCAGCAGCAGCCCCGCGCCTAGCAGCAGCGCCTCCATGCCAAACGCTCCTGCTGACTCCCGCACAGGCCCCGCACCACCCCGACCGCCGCACCGCAGCTGCCTTCCTTCCCGGCTCGGGCCTGGAAGGGCACAGAGCGCGCCTCGGCCTCGCGAAGGCGGAGGAAGCAGGAGGTTGGGCAGGGGTGTGTGTGCGTGCGTGTGCGCGTGGCCCTGCGAGCGCCCCCTAGGCGTGCGTCTGCGTCCTCTGGCGGTGTGCCTGGGTGAACATCTTGGAGGTGCATGTCCATCTGTGTCCCTGAGCGCCACCTAGGTGCGTGCCGGCTTGCGCCCCGGGAGTGCTGCCTAGGTATGTACACTCATCTGCAATGTCTGTGGGTGTGTGAATGACTAATACGTGTGTATAAGCTCATGGGCCTTGGGATCACCCTTCAGATTGTGTGGGTGCCTCTGATCTTGTGTGCCTTGTGTAAATACTTCGTAGGCTTCTGTACTCATTCAGGCAGTCCCTCCAGGGCTGTGCTTGTATCTGTAGTCTCCGCCAACGCCCTTGAGTGAGCATCTGTTTACTTTAGGTGTGAATATGTAGCAGAGTCCCTCCCTTCTGGAGCCACGAGTGCATGAATGGGCTTGTGTCTCTGAGAATCCAACTAGATTCTTTTTCCTTTAACGAACAAATCCTTCAATTTCTCACCCACACACCCTTGGCTTCTAGGATTCTTCCCACACAGGACAAAATGGGCATAGTACTCACTCAAAGTGGCACCAGCTAAGACTGTCAGGATTTTCAGTCACCTCTTGTCTATAATCCCTATCTTTCATCCATCATCCCATTCTGAAGGGAAGCAGGAAGATACTAACCTTCAGGAGATGTGGTCTCTAGACTAGTTCTCACAGGTGGTAGAAAGAGGCAAAGATACTAAGGATGGTGAGGTGGGTAGGGAAAACTAAGCAGACAGTTTAAGGCACTCCTGGCCAGGTCAGGTGACTTGGTAGGACTTTGAGAAAGCCAGTATGATTTTTTAGCACCTGATGTTTGGGACTTGCAGATATCTCAGGGAGTGTCCCTTCTAAGGGAGATGACAGGTAGGACAGGCAGAAAACACAATTTGAAATGTGAGAATATTAACACTTCTGCCCTTAAGGAATTCAAGAAGCCCATTGTTATGTTAATAGGTGGGGGAGCAGAGTGGTAGAGCCAAGACCAAATAGGCAGATGGGAGCCACAGACCTGAGTATAGGGGAAGTTTCCTGCACTTTGGATTCAGTTTAATCACAGATGCTGTGGATATTCATTCTCTAACCCCCAGGAAAAACCCTAGTAACACAAAGAGGCATCACCTACTCAAATAGTGCTGGAATGCACAGATGTTCTCTTAGGATTTGGGAGACTGTCCTTAGGATGGTCTTCCTGGGGAAAGTCTCTCACTCTGGAGAAGGAAAGCAGGGCTTAGTTTAATGAGGGTCCCCAAGGTTTTAGAATTATGTAGCAGACTTGTCTTCTGATAGGAACAGTTGTCAAGTTGAGATTACATGCCATACAACTGGAAGTCAACTGGTTCAAGACCAAATTCTACTATATTAGGATTCTCCAGAGAAATGACTTTCTTACCAGATGAGCCCCTACCCTTCCTTGGCCTCCCATCCCATGTAGGCTCATTCTTCTCCAAACCACCGTCTCTCCCAGACTTTTCTTGGGGAGTGTCTGAGGATGAGACTTATTCAAAGGGTCCCCCCACTAAGGGAGATGACAGGACAGACAGGCAGAAAACATAATTTGAAGTATTTTTGTTTTTTTTTTATATATACAGAATACAGGAAAGTTTCTGTAAAGTCTAAAACATTACAATTACTATGTACATTGGTACTAGTTGTGGGGGTGGGAGGAGAGGAGGAAGCCAGGGTGGGAGGAAAAGGAAAGAAGTGTCAAGAACAAAAAAAAGAGACAAACAGGTTTACGACAAAAACGTTTTTGCTACAATAGACAATTTGAGAAAACGCTCTACCACATGTAGTACTGTACACAGTTTTTAAAAACATTGAAAAAATGTCATCACTAGATGTATTTACACAAAATCCAAATACACTTTTCCTTATTGAAATAAAATAGATGGACAACCAGAAAAAGAATTCATTTCTCATTTGTCCATAATACACAGTAGCTACCTGTAGTGCAACCGCTGCAGAAAGGGAAAATAACTTGGAGGGTGGGAACCATGGAAGGAGGGTGGGTAGTGATCTTTATATTAAATAAAACAATGATATTGTATAGATTTTGCTGTATGAAAACTGTATTTTTTCTTTTAATATAAAACTATTGTCACTGCCACAAAATAGAACAAGTTTCTGATTATTTTACAACGGCGGGCGAGGGGGAGGGAGCAGGAAGTGGGGGAAGGGTTTGTGTTGGAGGAAGTGTCCAGACTGTGGATCTTCCCCTCCCTGCCCACGCTGTTCCTCAGCTCGGGTCTGCCGCTTTCCCATGAAATGTTGAGTACAAATATATGTGCAAATGCCCCCTAGAACTTGAGAAAAGAAAAAGGATTTTTAAAAAAGTCAAAAGGTTTTCTTCATTTCATGCAAAGATTGTAGTTGAAGGGTTTCTGGTAGAGCATAGAAAACACCCGGGCTTGGTTTGTGTACATTTTTGCATTGCAGGAGTCTTGGGTGGGTGTACAAGCTGGTGGCAGAGTAGTCACCAGCTCTAGGGAACGGAGTTGGAGCGCAGCACAGGGCCCTGGTGGGGCTTGAGAGACAGCTTCTCAGCCAAGACCCCATCCTGAAGCAGGCTGGCATCGCCTTTGGGCTGTTTGGTCGCAAACTCAGTGATGCTGAAGACAAACTGCAGGCAGCCCAGCTTGATGTAGCTGCCATGGTGCAGTAAGGCCGTGCCTTCCCAGCCGGCCCCACTGCCCCCAATCAAGCTCGAGCTGCTGGCTTTGCAATTGCAGGGTCTCCGTGGTGGCCCCTGGGCCTGGGAACTCATCATGGCTGCCTCCTCACTTGGCTCTTCATCCTGTTTCCGGTGGCGGCGGCGCCCTGGGAAAAAGGGGGATGGTCACAGAAGAGTAACAATGAGCAGCTGCCCAACCTGGGCTTTTTGCCAGGATTGGGCCCCCACATCTTCCCATTCCAACTGCTACATGACTAAGGTTAAGGGATACTCAGAAGGGGCTGGTGAAGTAAGTATCCAAAGAGGTCTGTATACACATGTGAGTGCTCAGCACTTGCTTCTCTGTGGCCTTCCCTGGGCCCAACAAGGAGAGCTTGGCTACTGGGACTGGGAAGGCAAGAGACTGGAGGTCATTGGCAGCATGACAGAACCACAGTGAATGGGGCCTTAGCTTTGTAGCCACAGGCCTCTGCTCCAACTTACTGATGACACTCTGCACTTTGGCAACAATACTGCTTGGGGGGGTTGGCGGGGTCTTCTCAGAGAAGTCACACGAATACAGCACATTGTCCACCGTTGTCCCATGCTCACTGTAGTTTAACAGCTCATAATGTTTGGTATTCTGAGGAGGGGAGATAAGGTGTATGTCAGCTGTGTGGGACCTGGGACTAAGAGGAGAGAGGGCATATGGAGAAGGCCATGCTGCTCTACCTAGGGAATACTCATCTTCTTCCCAAGTCACTGCCCTGCCGTTTCAGAACAGAACTCAAGATTCAACTTGGGAAATCCTTCCTTCCCAGTGCCCCACAGCCCCTGCTCTCTTACTATACCTTTGCCTCCTCAGCACTGTCTCCTATTGATAAGCTATTCATGGGCACATGATGATGATCTCACAAGCTATTCATGGGCACATGATGATGATCTCACAGGGACATATCCACAGAACCTGCCTTCCTTCTATGTTGGTCCCCTCCCCAACACCTACGATCAATCTCAGTAGAAAAGACAGCCCTGCTCCTGGAAGCAAGTAGTCACGGTAGATATCCTTTTACACCAAGACTCCTCTAGGAACGATAGGGAGGGAATAAAGGAGAGACACCTAACCCTCTTTCTCCTCCCAGGACACTAAACAAAAACTCAGAACCAGGAAGAGGCCTCAGACTGGGAAAGTTCCCTCCCACCCCCATCTCTACCCCTCACCTCATCGTAGAATATGCAGGCGTGTTTCCCGGACACGTAGTTACAGTGACCATAGTTTGTAAGGCACACATCCATGTCAGCTCCTGCAAGGTAGCAGGAGTAGAGGAAAAGGAGGGCAGAAAACAGATAGTAAGATGTATGTGTGGGGGAGGTGAGGGAGGGAGGGAGTTACCTTCTTGAGTGGGTGCTAGAAAAACCTCAAGGGGCAGATAGTTCAAGGCTCTCTCCTTATTTTTTTTGTTTTCTGTTTCTGCTCTTGTACTGGGGATTGAACCCAGGGGCACTTTAACTCTAAGCTAAGTCCCCAGCCCCTTTTATTTTTTGAGACAGGGTCTTACTAAGTTGCTTAGAGCCTCACTAAGTTGCTGGCCTCAAATTTGTGATCCTGCTGCCTCAGCTTCCTAAGTCGCTGGGATTACAGGCTTTTGAAAAAAAAGCTGATGTCTTTTCTAACACCCTGCTCAAGAATTGTCCTTTCTAGCTAAATTGCTTTAGAACACATGGCTGCTACCCAGAAGGTACAATGAATTACTGAAGAGGATGGGATATTTCCATAAGAATATATTATATGAGGGTGC
Organism: Aplodontia rufa; assembly: GCA_004027875.1. Taxonomy (NCBI): domain Eukaryota; kingdom Metazoa; phylum Chordata; class Mammalia; order Rodentia; family Aplodontiidae; genus Aplodontia; species Aplodontia rufa. The sequence continues at coordinate 31,558 of PVKS010008938.1, read as the reverse complement.
AGAACCTAAAAAATCATTATCACCTGAAAGAATGGGAAATTTCTAGGCTGAGGTAATCTGTACCTCTGTAACAGATGCAGGGCTACTGAAGGCTTGGTGTGAGCTCATTACTTTTCAAAGACACATAAGAACAGTCATTTGCCTTCTGCCTGGGTCTTTCCTGGCCATGTTCCGATGACTGAGTAACAATCAGAGCTGACTCCTGTCCCTGATGAGGCCATGATGGCACAGACAAAGCAAAAGGGCCTCAGAGGGAAATACCTGATTGTTCTGTTTCTTAAGTCACACTTGTCTAGACATTCACTGATTTAAATCTATCAGCTCTGGAAAAGGCTTCCATCACCCCTTTCTAGTCTCTGTGGCTAAGTGTTAATCTTTAGGGATGAACAGATTCCGTGCCTCTCCCAGATTCCCAGCTGACTTACCTGTCCCGATATAGAGGGTTCGATAGCACATGTTCACAGCTCCTCCCAACCCTAAGAGGGGGTAGAACACAGCTCGGGCCTGCACCTCTTTTCTTTGTACTGCAAGACAAACAGGGATAGATAGGATCATTCAGAAAATCAGAACCTGTGACCAAACATGAACTAATAAAATCTGGACCTTTGGCTTGTGGCCTAGAGAAAATCCCACTAGATGATTAATGTTTCCAAACACATTGGACACTGAACTGCTTCAGGATGAGCCCTTCTTTCCTAATTCACAGCATTTCCAACATGAGATAAGAAGGACCATCTTTGAAAATGGTCATAGAATTTGAGGTTATTAGTACTGTAAGCTCCTGGGCTGCTGGTTAGCTTGCTAGGGACATTTCAGCTGGTATTAAAGGGAAAACAGAAAAACAGAAGGCATAACCAGTGTTTCTCAAGCTTTAATGTGCATATGAATCACCTATGTATGTTGTTAAAATCAGTCTGGGTTGGAGACTCAGTGGTAGAGTGCTTGCCTAGGGTTCAATTAGAAGAGGGAGGGGGGAAGGGAGACAGGAAGAGTAAGTGCAGATTCAGACTCAGGTCTGGGGTAGCAACCTAGAATTTACAACCCCCACCCCCCAATATTGGGATCAAACCCAGGGGCACTGAATAACTGGGCAGCATCCCTAGCTTCAATTTTTTTTTTTTTTTTTTTTTAAATTTTGAGACAGGGTTTATCTAAGTTTCTAAGGCTGGCCTCAAACTTGTGATCCTCCTGGCTCAGTCTACTGAGTCGCTGGGATTATAGGCATATTTAGAATTTACGTTTTTACAAGGTCTCAGCAGATGCTGATGCTGCTAATCTGGGAACTACATTTTGTTTGAAGCAGTTAAGGCTCTTGGGGGCCAATGTTCAGGGATAATGAAGCAGAGTTACCACTTGAGAATTTCTTGGAGGCTTGCTCTCTGTTACTGTATTTCTCACCTTGAACTCAAAAGTTCTCTCTTGGGAAACCCTTCTAATTCAAATATTAGGAAGAAGCAACTGAGAAGCAACCATACTATATATAACTCTAAGTAGTGGTAACTGCTTTGCTGTGTTTCAAAGTGGACTTGTATGAAAGACAGACTTCCCCAAGTCTAACCAGAAAGCTGTGGTTGACATCTCATTTCTGCTCTGAGAAAAAAATCACGATGCTTTATTAAGCCTACCAGAGGCATACAAGGAAGTCTAGGGTATTGAAAGCTGAGATTCTGCTGGGCATGGTGGTACACACCTGTAATCCCAGTGAATAGGGTGGCTGAGGCCGTAAGCAACTTAGCAAGACCCTGTCTCCAAAAAAAAAAAAAGCTGAGATTCTACAAGGTGTCAAGGTGGTCATTCACCATCAAACAGGAGATCTGATGGTGTGGTGGCAGGCATGTATATGCGCACCTTCTGCATGGTGCCCTCCAGAAGCCAGTGGATGTGTCACAACACTGCTTGGTGAAGCTTGGACCCGGGAGGGGAAAAGCTGATGTATTCTCTGCAAGGCCAGAAACTTGATCAGCTTCTCGTCCAGCATATTAATCTCGATTTCTATCAAAGAGAAAGATTTAAAAACAATTGAGATGGAAATGGAATGTGGAAATAGTTCAAGTTCACAGAACAAATAGTTCAACATTTCTGAAATCCAGCTGAGTGATCCCCACCCCCAAAAGCATGGAGTACAGACACAGTGGTACAAGGCTCCAATGGGCATCTCATTTGCCATTCACAGTGAGAAAGCACCCCAGTGCAGCCTGTGCAGATGCCTTCAGTAGTAAGGTGGACTGATTTTAGGCAAAGGGCTGGAGCAGTGGCTTGATGGTTATAGCACTTGCCTGGCATGCGCAAGTAACCAAGTTTGAACCCCAGCACCATGTACACAATGAAGTCTTGAAGCAATGAAAGCCACATGAAAAACAAATTAAAAAATTGTTTCTCTCTCTCACTGTCCCTCTCTCTTAAAAAAAAAGAAAGAAAGGCAAAGCAAAATAGATCAACTGGCCCATCTGCAAGGGAGGGTCTGGATATCTGACAGACTTGAATTTTAAAGCCACCCTTTGTGCAGAGAGATCAAAATTTGTCCCTGTTCTTCCTGACTTTGGAGTTTCCCACAGATGAGAATCCTCCTCTGGGAGTGAGGCTCCTGGTTTTGTTCTCCAAGTCCAGGTGACCTGCCTAAAGTGATTCTGTAATTTCTCACTGATATGGCATAGCTCTGTTCTTCCTTCATCTTTGCTTATGTATATGTGCAAATGTAGAAGGCAGAGGCAGGAGATGAAGCCTTCTTTCTTACCCTACTCCTCTACTCAAATGGTACTCCTCTTCCCCGTGGCCCTAGCTCTCTGAGATGTGGCAACTCTTTCTCTCCCTTTGAAATGAGCTGAATGCTGCCTGAGGACAGCAACTTCACCACAACAGCTCATTCACTCACCTCCATTAACATCCATAAATGCTCGAAGTGAGTTGGTGAGGTCCACCATGGCAGTAGAGTTGGCTGGGAAAGAGGGTACGGTTAAAGCGCTTCCTATGGATAACGTGCCGGGGCTGACCTTGCCATCTGGGGACGGAGCAGGAAGACTGTTACTTACGTCGCCTGAGGGAAACCCACCGGTCCAATCCCCCACAGCTGAGACAGGTCTGGATTTCGGACCCAAGGTGATGTTCCCTTCTTGATTCTCAACCCATAGGCTCTGGAACTCCTAGAGCTAAAAACGTGTGGTGAGGAAGGGCAGATGGAATGACAATGCACCCGGGCACGCAGGAGTTTCCAGAGCATTGAGAACCATTGCAATCCACTGCTCTGGGGAAAGTGGTGGGGTAGCTTCATTCCCTGGGCCATGACCACCTCCCTGTTGCCTCTACTCTTAAAGAAGTAATGCCTGCCCCTGCAATTCCTGCCTGCTGAAGTAGGATTTACAGCGTGCTAAAATCTATCCACGCTGGTATTAAGAGAGAAAGATAGGAAAACAGCCTGAGAGTAGGGCCATCCTGGGACCAGGGGCCCCCATGCAGAGAAATCACAGTCACCTGGTTACCGAGACTCCCAGCTGACTAGGAGGCCAGCTTCAGTTCAGACAGGATAGACCACAGGGGGTTCCAGCAGCATCTGAAACCTGGTTCAGATGCTGGGGTCAGCAACCTTGAGGTTCTGAGTGCTGACTAGGGATAGCTGAGAGCAGGTCCAAAATGGGCCAAGTTCAGACTTAAGGGATTGCCCTTTGGCATGGCCTGAGGGCAAGCTTCTGGGCCAGACCAACCTCTGGGGGCATCACACTCTGAAGCTACTCTGAAAGGTAGTGTGTTGCTTTCTGTCCCTGCTTCCCTGACATGGAAGTTCCTCAAATGAGCTGGCTCTGAGAATCTGCATCAGGCGTGGCTTTAATCTCTTATCTGGATCATGAAACACTGAGGTTGTTACCCAGAACTTCAGGCTGACCCCAGGGGTTCCAGAGAGCATGCTGCCTTCGTCTAAGGTGAAGGAACAAGACAGGCAGAAGACTAGGCCTGGAGGGTGAGAGAAGGAGTCAGGAGACCCAGCTGTAGTTCCAGTCTGCCACTGCCTTGGTAGGTTACCTTAAGGAAATCACTTAAGCTTTTGGAGGCCAAGCAACCCCACATATAAGACAGGGACAAGTTAACATGTCCTCTTCTATAACAAAAATGTGGGGAGGACAAATAATAAAAAAAAAATCAAGATCCTCTGAGGTATTCACAAGAATATAAGTGTTTTTGGACTCTTAAGTCTTATTTGCCAGGAAAAGCATAAAATTAATCCAAGTCAGTGGAGGCTGAGCAGCACTCACCTGATGATGGCGCTGGTGAGCAGAATCGTTGGTTGGCTCCTGAGGCCAAGATACCATCTCCTGCTGCTTGTGGGGGAGTGAGCACCCGGGTGGCATTTGGGGGTGAGCCCAGTGGCCTTGAATCTGTCAACGGAGGTCCTATCTGTGATTGGACAGTCTTTCTTTGCAAAGTGCTGGTGTTCTCGATGCTGGCACAAGAGCTGGGAATGGAAGGGGGTAGGCTTGGGACAGGAACCAAACTCCTCTGGGGGCAAGAGCTGGGGCCAGTGGCATTCTCTGTCTTCACAATGATGCCGACGGTGTGGTTCTGAAGCCCCCCAGCCGCTGGTGGTGTGAGGGGCCGAGGCCAGCCTTGCCGGTGTGAAAGGCTGGGTAGGGGGGTGTTGGCGCCTGGAAGTCGCCGGGGGTCCGTGGAATCAGTGGGGCTGCCGTAGAGGTGTGGGCCATTGGCTTTCACCTCTGTGTTCACCGGCCCGTTGGCAGTCCCACAAGGGGCTTTCTTGGATTTTTCCGCACAAGAACTGCAGCTGATGTCCTCTAGGGCTGGGGGCTGATGGGGTGGAGAGCAGCTCAGGGAATTCTGGGTGCTAATCCCTGAGGGGCAGGACAAGGGGTAGTGGGAAGGTGCCTTGTCAGCGGTTTGCAGGGACGTGGTGATTGAGCTGTCAGTCACAATAACAGGCTTAATATCAGCCTTCTCTGTCTGTTCAGAGTCCCAATGCGAAGGCATCTGCTTAGCAGATAAATGTTTCAATATGCTGCACTGGAGCGCAACAACACTACAGAGCCACTGCAATGGAAGGAGAGGAGAGGAGAGGAGTGTGAGAGGCCTGGAAAATGCCAGTCTGTTCTGCCACAGTGGCCAGGGCTACAGCAGAGCTGACAAGCACTGTTTCAGAGGTCCCAATGTGAATGCCCAGAAAGGCTGTGCTTGCCTTCTGACTGGATTCCATTTCCATTCCCAAGCATGACTTGTTGGTACACTTGGCAGGAAACCCCTGGTCAGCAGAGCTTGAGGTTTTTGTTTTGGCTCTGCCTCTAAGGCTCTCCTGTGACTAATATTCAGCAAGTATTCCGGTACCTGCTGTGTGTTCAGCACTATCAACTAACCCCTTTATGGATTTACTCATCTCTTTCTACAATACAGATTTGCCTGGCTTGCCATGCACTGGGGGACCAATGGAGAGGAGCAGACTGATTGACTCTGTAGTTCTCTTGACTTTAAGATCTGAACCAGAGGTTCTCTGTGGAATACTTAGTGCTTGGGGAGGGGAGTGGTTATGGTTGGGGTAGAGATGGATATGACAGACACTAAGACTATTTCCTACAACAGTTATAATGAGATAGAAATAAGATTGAATTTGGAACCCCAGTTCTGCTTTCACTCACCTCTTGCTGCTCTGCCTGGGTGGCTAAGTGCTCAGCATTCAAAAGGTGCGTCTGTGATTCCTCGGGAATCCCATTGCAGATCAGCTCCCCATCACGAATGGCCGCGGGTGCAATGAGAGGGGGTGGAAACTGGTACTGAGATTTTATAGCATCAGGAACCTGTTCAGGATAGATGGAAGAAAGAAGGAGTTAGTGCCAACATTTTCAGTTGATTTTGCCCTGGAGCACTGTTTGTGGTATAGATGCCCAGGGGACCATCTACTCTGGGTCCACCAAGTACAAGGAGGTTCAGTATGCTGCCAACTGTTCTGCTGTATCCCCTAACTCTGACACATGCATACTGGCCTGAAAAGGCAAAGAAATGGAAACAGCAGGTAGGGCCTCCACTTTTCTTTATCAACACCAAAGGCCTGCAGAACTCAGAAACCATTGTATGCTGTCTTCTAGGTTCCTATTGTTCAGGGTCAAGTTTTGGGAGGTAAGTGAGCAGAAACCAAGACATAAAAAGTTAAATGAGGCCACATTCATGATGAGAATGCTCAGAGTGAGGCCTAATAAAAGCATTCAATCAAGATTAGTTTTCATCTTCCATTCATGACTCATGATATAACTCAAGACTTTTCCTGAAGACTTTGTTGCACAAGGACTGAAGACACACTCTGACTCACATGTAAGAATGAAAAAGCCATATAAGCAAAAAGTCATTCATACCTTCAACTGACATTTATTGAAGCACCTTCTAAGTCTGGCACTGTTTAAGTACTAGAGGTCCAGACATAAATAAAACCTTAAGTTTGCCCTCAAGGAGCTCACAGTCTAGTGTGGAGAAAAACAGAAATATTACAACACATGTAATGTATCCAAGAATAGAAGCATTTCAGAGGTGTTATCAAAAAAAAAAAAAAAAAAAAAACAAAAAAACAAAAAAACAAGAGCTTGGGATTAGGGAAGATTTTATAGGAAGTCAGTATTTGAGCCAAGACTTTGGAAGTTGAGGTGCATAAAGGGGAAATAGGGTTGGAAGAGTAACATGTAAGGCGCAGGGAAGTGAAAGCACTTGTTCACTTCAGTAGCTAGATTCTCTTTTGGTACCAGCGAATGAACCCAGGGTTGCTTTACCACTGAGCCACATCCCCAGACCTTTTTATATTTTATTTTGAGATAGGGTCTTGCGAAGTTGCTTAGAGCCTAAGTTGCCAAGGCAACCTGTGATCTTCCTGCCTTAGAATCCCAAGTTGCTGGGATCCCAGGCATGTACCACCATGGCCGGTTACAAGGTTCACTTTCATTATCTACATAGTGAATCACAGTCTAGATTACTTTTAGATCCAATTAAGTGAGGTATGAGGCATGCTATCTCTAATATCCCTTACCCCCAATGAAAACACTTTACTTTTAGAAAACTTGTTTCCACTGATGTATAAATATTTACCCAGTTAAGAGTTTGTTACACAATTTCCAACAGTTAGCATCTTGCCCACACCCACAGGAGGTAATAGGAGTGGTGTGATTGAGTTTAAAGTGTGGCTGCCACCAAGTGGCCACTTTTGAGAATTGCTGGTTTCTCTTGGCACACAGGATTGCATTTATTTCAAAAGAGAAAGATCAAGTTCATATATGGGTATATAGTGCTGGGCCCTCTGTATTATCTGAATGAAAGGACTGAATGGTTTATGAGAAACAACATGAAGGGAGGAAATTTTTCTGACAGCCTTTATGGACATAGTTTAGCAACTGTGAAGTAGATATAAATGCTAGGAATCACAGCAATGATACAATAGGAGTATTGGTGATACATTAATGACAGCCCAGAAACAGATTTAACACTCCTTTAGATTTTCCTCTTAAGTTCCTCTTCTGGAAATAGCTCCTTACTTTCCATGTGGCTCTCTCTGCATCAACTTACCATATAATTCTTGGACAGGGGACATCTAATGGGGACAGACACGATGACTGTCAGATGAGGGGGAAGTGACAACTAAGTACAACTGGGTTTATTGGGATGGGATGAAGAGTTATCTTTGGAGAACTCAAGAGACACCTGCAGACTTTGAAAGCTACTTGGGGCTTGGGCCCTCACTATCCTTAAGTATTAAAACATAAGGTAATATTCATTACTTGCTGAGATACCAAAGACAAATCTCTGGGACTTCAGTCTCCTGTCTATAAAACTGGGACAGTAGGGCTGGAGCAGTGGCTCAGCGGTTTCAGGGCTTGCCTGGAAGGAAGAGGACCTACCTGAGTTCAAACCCCAGCACCACGTACACAACTACGTGTTGGAGCAACTAAAGCCATGTGAAAAACTAAATAAAGTTGTTTCTCTTTTTCTCTGTCTCTCTCACTGTCCCTCTCTCTTAAAAACAAACAAACAAACAAACAAACAAACAAAAAACTGGGACAGTGACCCTCTCTGATTATCACATGAAGGCAATCAGATACCATCATCCTGCCTGCACCACTCTGACTCACCTTCAGGCTTCTTCTTTTGACAGACTGGAGCACACGACGGTTGGGAGGGTGCTTCTTATGGATTCGATTCAGGAAGTCCACTTTGACAACATGCTGTGAAATGGTGTCCTGAAAACGATCAAACACCTGGCACCGATTGCTCAGTGTCATATTCTTCTGGTTCAGCTAGAGACAAAGCAGAAATACCCCTATGGTGAACCTTGAAAAGTACCCTCACCTCCAGGTAGCCCCATTCTCTAAAACAAAAGACAAAACAAAACACAACAAAAGTTCTCAGACAAATGGATTCCTTCAGTTAGGGGCAGGATCCCAATACTTTGCCAGAAAGCAAGTGAACATGGATGAGACTTTCCTCCTCAGCCCTGCCCAGATCAGAGGAGGAGAGCTGGTATGTTCCTGTTCCCTAGTGAGGCTCAAAGCAGATAGGAAATATGGAATTAGCCAAGAAGTATCCTTATGATTTGAACTTGACAGTCCTCTGCTCCAGTTCAGGGTTCCCTTCCAGGAGTTCCAGTTTTCAGAGGAGATCCAGGCCTTGAGCCCAAATAGACCCAGAGTCCCTTTCCAGCAAAGGACTCTCACAGGAAGAACCATCATCTTACATAACAGCTTGACTGACAGTGGATCAGATTCCTTTGTGCCCTGCCCTTTTCCTGCTCTAAGATATAAAGGAACATTAGTGAACCCATCTTGGTATCACAGTCATCCACCATGGAAAGAGGAAAACCTTGGCCAACTCTTAAGAGGCTAATGGGAGAGAAGAAAGAAGTTTCTGCAATAGCCTACAGAAGGCATGGAGAACCCATGCCATTGTCCTCTTCAATATCCAGTCCCCTACACTTTAGTTCAAAGAATGAATCTCCTCTGCAAACTTCCTAATTGGTAAATTAGGCACAACCTAATAAAATTAACTAATTAGTAATTTCTCATTCACTGGAAAGCTGCGCCTTAAGATTTGGGTAAACTGTTTACAGTCATTTTTTTTTCTTGTTCAGCAGAAAACAAAATAAGATACTTACACAGAGTTTTGGAGAGGCACTTCCTCCTACACAAATCTTTCTGAGTGACATGAGTCAGGAGAACATTCTTCCACATGCAAAAGGGATCAAATCCAGGGCCTGCTAAGCTAGCATCTTACCAGCAAGTCACACTCCTAGGTCCCATATATGAAAGTCTTTAGTTATTCCGTAGCTAACATCATTTGGTGGATGATGTCCTTTTTTGTTTGTTTCCAGTGCTGGGCATTGAACTCAGAGCTGCACTCTACAACTGGACTATATTCTTAGCCCCATATCTGACTGTCTTTTTTTTTGTGTGTGTTGTTGCACACTGGATTGAATCCAGGGGTGCTTAACCACTGAGCCGTACCCCTAGCACCTTTTAATTTTTTATTTTGAGACAGTGTCTCCCTAAGTTGCATAGAACCTTGCTAAATTGCTGAGGTTGGCCCTGAACCTGCAATCCACCTTGCCTCAGCCTCCTAAATCACCACACCCAGCAACAGATATTGTTCTCTTTTTTCAAGATAGAGATGAGAGAGAATCAATTTCATTTATTTTTTTCTGACACTTAGTTGTGTGTGTGGTGCTGGGGTTTGATCCTTGGTTGTTGTACATGCCAGGCAAGTGCTCTACCACTGAGGCACCATTCCAGCCCAACAAACAATGTCTTTTTTTTTTAAATTTTATTATTTATTAGATGATATAGAGTTACAATTGAGGGGGAAACATTATCAAATATTCCAGAACAAATGAATATATACTTAGTTATCTAGGACTAATGCCATGTCATGGATGCCAGCTTGGGTTTCCCCATGTTGCTGTTTCACCCAGAAGAACCCCTGAGTTAAATGGATATCTCGTGGAGGTCAGACATCACTTTCTGAGATGATTCCCTTATATTGGGTTCCTCCAGTCTCCTAGGTGATTTTCCCCACCCAGCCTAAGCCTCCAAGTAGCCTAGGGAGTCATCTCCCTGTTGTGAAATGAATCATACAATTTGAAGTTATTATCAGCTTTGCCGTCTAACATACTGCTTCCCCAATGTATTCTAGCTTCCACAGATGAGAGAAACGATTCAGCCCTTGAGTCTCTGAGATTGGGATACTTCACTTTGCATAATTCTTTCCATTTCCATCCATTTGGTCTCAAAAGCCATAATATTGAACAGACAATGTCCTAAGCAGCAACCTTTTTGGTTTGGAAAGGCTTCCTCTAATGAAGAAGTATTTACTCCCCTTCCATCTGGGTTTGTTCTAACTGCCTAGACAGATAAGTCCTAACCCTTTTGGAGATAGCTAATGAAAGCTGTGTTCTAGCATAAAACAGTGTAGATAAGGTGACAGCACCCATACATAAAGCAACATAAGGGAAAGAACCTTATTTGATGCCTGGGGCACATGAATGGCTGGTCAGCCAGCCATTTATTTCCTTAATGTTAGATGTAATAGATTTCTTCTAGGCCTATAATATTAACTGTGTAATTCATTGCAGGAAAAATTACAAACAACCAACCACTAGTGGGTTCAGTATATTTTTCCAGCCAACAGAAGGTACCATGGGAAAAGGCAAAATACACAGCTGACTTATGTCAAAATAATCAGAATCGAGTACAATGGTCTGTAGAAATCAGCATCTGTGACATTATGGTGACCTCTGGCACAAAGCTGACCTTAATATGCTTTCTACTGAATTAGTCCATGCCTCAACTGTGCCCACAGAGGACTGAGTGTAGACTGCTGTGCTTACCACCACATGTTCGATGTGATTCGGACACATCCATCTGCCCAGGGGCATGGCAGTGAGCGGTGGCTCGAGGCAGTCCATATGAAACAAGAGGGGGCAATAGTCACACTGGATGAGAGGGGCCACACGGCAACTCCTGCCAAAAGAAAAAGAAAGGAAAAAAAAGAGAGAGAGAGAGATGCTGGCTATTTCTGTAGCAAGATAGGAAAATTCAGTCTAATTCTGAACTGTGGAATAAACTCCTCTCCTTAATCCTAATATTTTTCCACATCTTCCTACCCTAATGATTCAGTTATACTTTTGATCAGGAAGATGGATGAATTTGGGGGCTACCACCAGGTTCTTTCTCCATTATGCTCTCTTTTGAGAAGAATGTTCACATCTCTTTTGAGATGTGAATGTTTATTTGGAGTATGGCTGAAGTGGCTGTCACATCAAGAATGATTAATGGTCAATACCCACTAGGAAGGACAGCCAACGCTGTTCTTTCTACTCCCTAAAAGAGAATAACTACCTTGTTTAAAAAACCACTAGCAACTTTTCTAGTCTCTCTCTTTCTTTCTTTTTAAAGAGAGAAGGACAGTGAGAGAGAGAAAATCAACTTTATTTAGTTTTTCATGTGGTTTTCATTACTCTGAGACTTTGCTGTGTAGATGGGTGCTGGGGCTTGAAATCGTGTCCTCGCACATGCCAGGCAGACACCAGAACTGCTGAGCTACCACTTCTAGTTTAATGTCAGCAAGAATAGGCTTCTCTTCCGCCCAAAGCACTTGGCAGTACTGGCAACCAATAGGTTTTATTTTTTATTTTTTTATTTTTATATTTTTAAAAGAGAGAAACAACTTTATTTAGTGTATGTGGTGTTGGGGTTTGAACCCGGGTCCTCGTGCTTGCCAGGCAAGCACCGAAACCTCTGAGCCATTGCTCCAGCCCACCAATAGGTTTTATAATGCATATACGTAAGTATGATTCAAGATGTGGGCTTACACAAATGCCAACTACAATATATAACAATATTCTTTGAGTTTCTGAGATGCCACTGGAGCCACAATTATTTGCACTGACTCAAAAGTGCTACTGTTCTACTGTTTAGTTCCCTTATAACTTTTGTTGTGAATATTTCTACTTAGATGTTTTGATATTTTCCCCCTGTAGAATACATTTTAAATTTTTTTCCTCTTTAATACTGTGGATTAAACCCAGGAGTGTTCTATCACTGAACCATACCCTTGGCCTTTTTTTTGTTTTTTCCAAAAAGTTTTGAGACAAGGTCTTCTTAAGTTGCCCAGGTTGCCTTGAACTTGCGATCCTCCTGCCTCAGTCTCCTCAGTAGCAGGGATTAGAGGTGTGTGCCACCATGCAAAGCAAATACTTCTTTTTGATACCTATTTTTCTCCCACTATTCTGATCTAACTATAATGTAGTCTTTCTGACACATCCTAGTCAACAAGTTCAGCTTCAGTAAATGAAACAGCTGGTTCCTATCACTGAGATCCTATTTGAGGGAATCCAGTATCCCAAGGAAGATACTACAGAGGTAGTCTAGGAGCTTTTAGAAATCAGTCCAGTGTACACCAATTATCGTAGATACTTGTACTACTTTTTTGTGTGTGAGGCAGGGGAGGGGTAACCAGAGATTGAGCCCAGGGGTGCTTAACCACTGAGCCACTCCCCAGCCCATTACATTTTTTGAGGCAGGGCTTTGCTAAGTTGCTGAGGCTGGCTTTCAACTTGGGATCCTCCAGCCTCGGCCTCCTGAGCTGCTAGGATTATAGGTGTGTGCCACTGCACCTGGCACCTGTATTACTCTTAAACTCATCTTTATTGATTCAAAAACACTTTGCCTGGGGTTGAGGATTTAGCTCAGTGGCAGAGCGCTTGCCTAGCATGTGCAAGGTCCTGAGTTCGATCCTCATCCCTGAAAACAAACAAAAAATACTTTGCCTTTTCAGGAACATGAAGCCTTGTTGGCCATAATTATTCTAAATAATCTTATGCTTCAGTTTAAGTCCAACTCCTCTTATAGTCTCTCTATCAACAAAGTTAACAGTATTCTTTTTTTTTCTCCCAGGGCTGAGGACCGAACTCCCGGCCTCACACATGCTAGGCAAGTGCTCTGCCACTGAGCTAAATCCCCAACCCCAACAGTATTCTTTTACTATTATTCTTCAGGGAATTTGCTAACCCATTCGAGGTTCTGGTATGTCATTTAGTCAGTTTCGATGTATTCCTATCATCAGCAAATGGGCTGTCCACATTTAATACATCTGGAAAAGGTGACAGAAGAGAGAAAATGCATCATTTGCTGAATATAAAGGAAGAGCCCCATGGTAAAGAAGAAAATACCTGTTACATGTGAAGCAGACTTTGACAGGTAAGGGAACAAGACCATTGTGATCTAACTCATGCTGTGTCTTCTTGACATTTTTCCCTGTTGTTTCCTCCTTTCTTCTCCTCTTGCTAGAACCTAAAAAAGAAATTGGTGGTACTAGGTATTCCTCACCTAGGATATGGAAATAACATTAAGCAAAAATAACAGTTCTTAGGAAACTCATGTGCCATGGCCCAGACATGGATCTTTCTGAGGCCTCCAGGTATAGTTTCAAGTGAGAAAAAAGAATAGGAAAAGAGGAAAAGGGAAACTTAGACGTAAGTCAGAACCAATGACAGAAACTCATCTATTTTACAAACAGGAAGTAATCAGAAACCTGGGTTTGATACTTGCAACCCAAGAAACATAAACACCCAAGTCAAATAGTCAATAAAGACTGTTCTGTGAAGGTAGCTAAAGAAAAGACTATAAATTTACCACATTTTGACAGAGATCAGAAATCCCCTGATTCCATATGCAGCATTTTAATAGCTTGCCAATTTCTCTTTCTCTGGTAAGAAAAATAGACCTAGAAGTTTTGTGGTATAAATGATAAAGTAGAAACCAAGATTTGATTAAAAAAAAAAAAGAATAAAAAGGGTAATTGGTAATAGATAGATATTACAAACTGGTAATTTAGTAGTATCTATCAAAACTATTAATGCGTACTCTGACCCAGCAATTTTAATATTAAGCAATTATCCTACAGATAATACCCATACATCTATTACACGTAGTACACAATGATGTAGTTACAAAGTTACTTTGTGAAGCACTACCTTAGTAACAAAAGATCAGGAACCACCTAAATGTCAGTTAATAAGAAACTAGCTAAACTGTGGCACATCTGTACAATGGACCATTATCCAAGCATAAAAAATTGAGGAACATCTATATTAATATATTAAGACCCTTAAGTATATTGTGAAGTGAAAAAAAAGGAAGGTGCAGAACAATATATCTAGTATATTATTTAAGAAAAAAAAATACACGCACATATCTGTATTTTCTTATACATGCATAAAGAAATTCTAGGATACACAAGAACTAACCAGTAGTTTTCTGTGAAGGGTAGAAAGGTGGATAACAGCAGTAAAAGGGAAATTTTTCACTGTATATATAATATAATATACATAAAAATTTTTTTTTCTTCTTCATTTTGTGTGTGGTCTTGGGGCTTGAACCCAGGGGCACTTTACCAATGAGCTACATACCCGGTCTTTTTTATTTTTTGAGACAGGGTCTTGATAAGTTGCTGAGGCTGGCCTTGAACCTGGGATCTTCTTGCCACAGCCTCTCAAGTTGCTTAGCTTACAGGCAGGCATGTATTCCTGTCTACCTCATCTCCCCCCGCCCCATATTTCTAATTTTGCACCATGTGAAAGTAGCACCAATTTTTGGGGAAAAAAAATAAAAGAAAGAAAATAAGATACTGGGAAGGGGCAGGAAAGGAGTTTGGAGACTCAGAATGGAAGATCAAACAAGCACCGTAACAGCTATAAACCTTCAAGGACGTTTCTAGGCAGAACCAGGAAGAGGAATGTGAGACAGTGACTATACAGGCAATGACCCCTGCAGGCAGCACTGTTCTTTTGATGGATGATAATCCTTTGGGGAACTGGGGTGGGGGAGGAGATATGATGATGGTGTGGCTAACCTGGTAGTGCAGTGGTACAAGTCAGTTCATTGGGCAACTGAAATTGGGTGGGGTTCCGCTCCATAGCGGCAGCAATAAGCAGCTCAAAAGGCCGCCTCAGCTGGGGTTGCACATAGTCCGGCTCTGCTGCTACTGGCTCCTCATCCACGTCAATGATGTCCTCATCAACGTCGTTCTGCTCAGAGGTGGGGGTCTCTGTGCTGGCGTTGGATGTGGGGGTGCCAGGCCGGCTGGCTCTCCTTTCCAGAATCCGGGCATGGGCAATGGCCTTGAGTTCAGTTTTGCTAGCTGATCTGTCCAACAAGTCAGTGTCACTGCTGGGTGATGTAGTCCGTTTGCCAGTTTTATCCACCAGTCCATTGACATGGCCCAGCTCCTTTTTCTGCTCTCGTTTCTGTGCAAATGAATAGGTGGGCCCATCATGAAAAGTACCACAAAACAGAAAGAGATGTGTGTATATTGTCCTGCTAGATCCTTAACCAAAATCAAAGTCCCTTACATATCACAGAATCATCCACGTTAGGTCTTGGGACACTGGTCTGTTAAAGTTGATACAACTATAATTGAACTAAACTAAAGCTGAGAAAAGTATTGCAGCAGAGAATCACCAAAAAGCACTGGAAAGTTAGAAACAATTATACAAATTATACATTATTAACTCTAACTCATCATATGATACATATCATCTATATACAAAGTACAGGGCAAAGGGTTAAAAAATTAACACAATAAGAATAAAGTTTGTGGGGCTAGAGCAGTGGCTCAGCAGTTTTGGTGCTTGCCTGGCAAGCACGAGGACCCGGGTTCAAACCCCAGCACCACGTACACAACTAAGTGTTGGAGCAACTAAGGCCATGTGAAAAAAAGTTGTTTCTTTCTTTCTGTCTCTCTCACTGTCCCTCTCTCTTAAAAAAAACAAAACAAAAAGAATTAAAAAAAAAAAGAATAAAGTTTGTGAGAATAACAGAATCAATAAGATCACTATAGTTTGCCTTGGAGCATCCTAACTTTCTGAATAATATTTAAAACTTTATTCAAAATAAAGAAAATGTGCAAAAACAAAGGTAAAAAATAAAAGCTCAGTAGAGTTCCCTTTTCAGGGAGACTGGGTACTGGCATGGAAGGTAACTACACTACTAGGTAGAGTGATGGCATGTGGAGAGGAATGACCCAGCAATCATGGTGTCCAAGAAAGGTGGAGAAACGGAAAAAGCTTAAGTGTAGGACAGGATGACTGATAAAACATTTTCCTCTAAGACTCCAAATAGAGTGGCCAAGGGAAGGTTTAACACTGGTTTCCAGTGAGAAGATCTGAGATTGTATCCCAATTCTGCCATTGATTCCCTCTGACCTTGGGTGACTCAGGCTGTTGGTCAGAAATTTCTCCATCTACAAAGTGAGACCAGTAAAACCTTTCTTCTCCTCTTTTGGTAAAAATGATAGACAAAGAAGGTCACATATATGAAAGGGATAGCTCAGAGCTGGAGAAAGACCTCGCTTTCATTAGGAATCATGATAGGACCTCAACACCAGAGGCTGATAAGGACCAGATGATAGGAAACCCAGATGATTTATCATTTTAATTCACTTCATTATAATATAGGAAGCCAAAGGGTAGTGGTGGTGATGATGGTGGAAAAGGGAGATTTGTACCAGTAGACAAAGAAGTCTGTATGAAAACAGGTCAGAATGGCAATTCAGGAGAAGCACCCTATGTTGAAAAAAGCTTTCTATAATCCCTAGCAAGTAGCCCTGCTTCTAGAAAACTGATAAAGACACAACAGAGCTTTAAAATGAGACAGAATTTGATTCAAATCTTGGCTCTGTCACTTCCTTTGAGTCCTTGGGAAAGTTATTCTACATTTCTTAGCTTTAGTTTCTTCCTTTCTAAAATGAATATCTACTACTAGCACCCTTAGATGGCTGCATAGATTAAATGAAATGAATAAAATAGTAAAACTCCTGGCAAATGATATACACCAACATAATGTTAGTTCTTTTTCTCAATCCTCTTTTTCTGGTTCCTCCCAACTCTTTCAGGTCCAGCTTCTTCGCATGGTAAGTTTCTGAAAGGCTTTCTGGTTGACAGATACCTCCAACTGGCTCAGTTCTAATCTAATTGGGGATGCACAGGAAAGGATCTTGGAAGATGGCCTGTTTTGTGGACTTTAGAAAAACTGAACTACAGTTGTGTTAGGTGTAGGTGGTTGACTTGGCATGGCCTTGCTTTTTAATAGGATCTCCTGTGCACACATTGGAAAAATGTCTGCCTGTTTATCTTCTTTTCAAAGGCCAGAAACTGTTACAGACACAAACCACAATCTCTGAATCATCCCCTCATCCTGTTTCAGCAATCAAGGAAGTCATCCTCCATTTGTGACATCACGTTCAGGGGTAAGGAAAATGCTGGTGATGTCACAATAAAGGAAAGTTGCTTGGTGCATAATTAGTGTGGGGAGGGGAGGGAGTGGATAACAATTTACAGACAAATACTAATCCACATTTGAAGGCTGGGTCAATCAAAATCTGAGTGGAAATATACCTGATAAACAAGAACTTAACTGTCACATCCCACAAAAATTCTCACAGCAGGAAATAATGAACTACGTACTTAAAGCCACTATTGAATTATCAAAGCCAAGGGAAGAGTAGGTGAAGAGATGAGGCACCCAGGATTCAAAATCCTTTCCCTCAATACACCTGGCCAAATCTCTAGAGACCAGCAACTTATTTGCCCTGGGGTGAGAGAAAAATCCCTTTTCCATCAAACTAGAGAAGTAGCCCCAGCCTCCTCTCCTTTTCCAGCCATGGATAAGGCTGCCACATTCAGGCCATTTACTAGGAGGTCAATAAGATCAGACTACTCCTGTCACAAGTGGCTAAACATAGGCTCAGTAAATTAACACACCTCCTCTGCCCATTTTAGCAGCCCATGTTTGGATTTTTAGGATTCCAAACAGTCACCATTGGGAGAGTAGGGTGACTCCAGGACTGAGAAGAAACAAGAAGGGATGAAAATTGCCTTCAGGGCCAGGCAATCTTAGCTCCAGACAGAGTATCATTGCTCTAGATCTGGCATTCTGAGCAAAGCCTTCAGGAAGCAGCATTATTACCTTTCGGCGAACAGTGCACCGGTGACACATCCACTCCCCAGGAGGCAACATCTCTTCACTCAGTGGAGGGTTACTATGAAGAAAAGACAAGGGCAAGACTAAGTAACTAACCCTTTGATGCAGCAGGAAAAAGCCTAGCTAGGTCTGGCACAAGCTGCATGTCCCTAAACTCCTATTTTGGTCCATCCTTCAGAACTGAGATCGCTCTTCCTTCAAAATGATTACTCAGCATCATTTATAATAATCATACCTTAGAAAGAAAAGCCAAATGCAGCTCTATTAATACTTAACTTATGAGAAAAGATGTAAAGAACTAATTTGGAGCCTGAAAAATCATTCTTAAACTCTGCACAATACCAATAAAATCACTAAGAGGTCTTCCATAGCTTTTAAAGTTTTTTAAAGCCTAAGATCTTCCATCCGCTTTTCAAAGTCCTCTGTCACATAGTCCCCCATTCTATCATTCTTGGCCTCCTTCAGTTACCCTAGTCAAACTTAAGACTTGCTATTTCTTCTTCTGGAATACCCTTCCTTTAGGAAAGCTATTCATTCTTTAAGGTCTGACTGAACCTGTGGTAAATTCAAGTTGGCTACAAATTTTTTGTTCTGACTTCCATGCACAAGTAGTTCATTTCCCATCTCTACAGTTGGGCTTGTTTTGTGACTTGACTGATCAAGAGAATGCAGCAGAGGTGACATGGTGTAACTTCCAAGCCTGAGTCTTAAATGATCTGCAGATTCCGTTTTTATATGCTTGGAATGTTCCATCACCGAGCCCTGTTGTCATGCTAGGAGAAGCCATAGGGAGAAAACTTGAGGCACTCTACTGAACAGCTTTAGGGGAACTCCAAGCCAACAAGCAGTACCAGCTACTGCTATTTGAGTGTGTCATCTTGGACATACCAGGTCAGTCTGGCCTCCAAACAACTGCAGTGTCCGTCAGCAACATGTGGAACAGAAAACCATCCAGCTGATCCCAGTCAACCTTCAGAATTGTGAAAGATAATAGCTAGTTTCTGTTTCAAGCCACTGAGTTTTGGGATACTTTGTTATGCAGCAACAGATAGCTAGACATAACTCTCCAACAGCTCTTTCCAGATTACACATGAAACTTTAGTCTGTTGCTGCATGGCTTAGTTGACTTTTGGCGCTTGTGCTTTGCCTTGTGTCACAGTTCTCTTATCAGTTTTTTTACTGCCTTGTTTTTTTAGGTCTCTGCGCCAACCTTTTCCCCGCAGTGCCAAGGCTTGAACCCATGGCCTTGCGCCTAATAGGCAAGTGCTCTGCCACTTTGTTAAATCCCCAATACCTCTTATTTATATTTTTTAACTAGAGGGACCAAGACAATGATTTTATCTTTATAATATAGAGGTTGTATACACAGTAGTCACTAAATCAAGACTGAATCAAGGAGCTAGAGAAGTGGGTGGTGCTTGCCTGGCATGCATGAGGACACGGGTTCAAACCCTAGCACCGCATACACTATCAAGTGTTGGAGCAACGAAAGCCACATGAAAAACTAAATAAAACTTATTCTCTCTCTCTCTCTAAAAGCTGAATCAAAACTAGAGGTGTATAGGACTGGGCCTCACAGATCCTCAAGGTCACTGATTTCCATTAAGGACACACCAAGAATCACTTGAGATTTTATTAAATCCTTGGGAGAGTCATAGTTCTACTGCCTATACAACAGTAATTCCCTCCTTCTTTCTATCTTTTTCTCTGGGGGACTGAGCCCAGGGTGTTCTATCACTGACTGAGGTATATCCCTAGCACCCCTGTGCCCTACTTTGCTACTGGAGATTGAACCCAGGGGCTCTTTACCACTGATCTACATTCCCAATCCTTTTCTTTCTTTATTTTTTTTATTTTGAGACAGCATCTTGCTAAGTTGTTGAGGGTGTCTCTAAATTACCAAGGCCAGCTTTGAACTTGTGATCTTCCTGACTTGGCCTTCCAAGTTGCTGGGATTATAGGCATGGGCGATCGTGCCTAGTAAACAACAGTGGTTCTCAAAGTGTGGTCCTCAGTATAGCAACAACATCAGCATCCAGGAATTTATTAGAAGTTCAAATTCTGAGGCCACTCCAGATCTACTGAATTAAAATCGCTAGATATAGGGTTTAGCAATTTATGTTTAAAAAGCCCTCAAAGTGATTCTGCTGAACATCAAAGCCTGAAAACCACTCTGCACAGAGTAAGGCTACATTTATGCTTATCTTTAAGAAATTCATACTTTTTTCTTGGCGTTACCTAATAGGAATGGTAAGCAGAACATTTTTCTTCAAAGAATATAATAGTAAAAACAACAACAAAACCCCCGAACTCGAGTAGCTTTAAAATACAAAAGGACTCACCTTTAAATCCTAAGCCTTAATGTTATGGTTTTTACCTAAAACAGCACTTGGCCTGACAAATTTTCCTAGCTCCTGCCATGCTTCCCTAGAGCTCTCAGCATACATGCAGATACTCACCAAATCTTCACAGTTCACTGCTTCCCTTCCTCCCCATTTCCCTAATGGACTCTCAGGAGGACACTTACCAGGAAGCAGAAAATTGGAGACATAGTGGTTAGTTGGGAGAGGTCTTCAAGCCCTAGAGAATCACAGGTGAATATCACCTGTAAACTTGTTCCTAGTTCTCTTCAATGTATTTCTGCAACAGTCCACATCCAAACTAACGAAATGCATGTATGTCATTTGCAAAGTCCTACAGTCTCTGCTATGCTTCAGCAGCTGTCATATTAAAATTAACCCTGAAGGCTGTTCCTTTTGATTCTGTTTTACATCATTTCTTTTCATCTGCCCGCTGGCATTGTACCAAGATATACTACATCAAATATGGAAAGCAGAGAAGGGCAAGGCAAAGTGATCTGGGCTTAGATCTGTCACCAAGATGTGAGTGGTTTCTCAGCTACCCTTCATGCTTCCCTCGATTTTTTCTCAACCTTGCCGACAGAATGATTTATCTAAAACACAATTCGGATATCACTCTCCTGATTAAAAAACTCTTCAATGTCACCCCTCTTCCCCATCCATTATATAATAAAGTTCAAGCTCCTCAGTATCACAGTAAGATCTCTGTAGCCAGGATTCTGTCCCTTTCTCTTGCACCATCAGTCAGCTGGCTCCCTACACACAGCCCATACTGTTTCTCACCTCTGTGTCTAGGCTCATTTCAGGGCTGGGGCCCACTATCACACAGATCTTCCCTTGACCTGAACTTTATATCATCCTATCCTTACACATTGTCTGTCTTTCTGTGGTGCAAAAAAGAACCCAGGGCCTCATGCATGTGAAGGAAGTCCTCTACCACCGAATTACATCTCCTGGCCTTTAATCTTTACTTTTTTTTTTTCTAAAGAGAATTAATTTTATTTAGTTTTTCATTTGGCCTTTGTTTCTCTGATACCTAGTTGTGTATGTGGTGCTGGGGTTCAAACCCACATTCTCGAGCATGCCAGGTAAGCGACAAAACTGTTGAGCCACCACTCTAGCCCCTGTTTCTTTCTTTAATTTTATTTATTTATTTTTTTTGTAAAGAGAGAGAGGGACTGTAACAGAGAAAGAGAGAAGCAATTCTATTTAGTTTTTCATGTGGCTTTCATTGCTGAGACTTCGCTGTGTACGTGGTCCTGGGGTTTGAACCCGTATCCTAATGCAAGCCAGGCAAGCGCTGGAATCACTGAGCCACCTCTCCAGCCCCCTGTTTCTCTTTCTTAACACAGACGTTTAACGCTTAAAATTTTCTCCAAAGTAGCTCCCTATGTATAGGTTTCTAAAGCATCAGTTTTAGAAATACCAGGTTTAAGAGCGCACTTCCCAGAATTCTACATTATGGCCACAGGCTCCTTTGTTAGATTTGCCCTAAAGTATGGGCTGAGTTTCAATAGTCCAGTAAAGTCCAAGTGTTGTCTCCAGGATAAACACAGAACATTTTAAAGAGTGAGGGCATTACTTCATTACTTGTTTGGATTTGCTGCCTTCTTAGATTCAGAAAAAGCACTTTGAAATAATATATTTGATAGCAGGTACATGCCTATAATGCCAGTGACTGGGAAGGTTGAGGTGAGAGGATTCCAAGTTTGAGGCCAGCCTGGAAAACTTAAACACACCCTGTCTCAAATAAAATGAAAAGGGTTGGGGATGTAGCTGAGTGGTAGAGTACTCTGGGGGAGTCAATTCCCAGTATCAAATACATAAATAAAAATAAGAAAGTAGAAGCAAGAAATACAAAACTGAAAAGGTGGTATTTTGAGAAAAGAAAGGGATCTCAGGATGGACAGGAAGGTCGGTCTACATTTCTAGGAAATGAACATAAGCATAAACACGGCTGGAACATAGGCAATGCCATCATAAAGCTTTCTCACAACTGTTTTCTCTCTACTCTAAGCAATTCCTTTTAAGCTCTTTAGCAAGCAGCTTTCAAATAAAATTTCTAGAGAAAAAGAATTTGCGAAATGGCTCCAGAAAACACAGACTGCCTTTGGGGTAAGTTCAGGAACCAGTTCCAAAAGAGGTTATTTGCTATCAGGAATACTGCCAACAGGGAAAGAATTTCCAGGGAGAAATGTGATTCTGCATCCTTGTGGTTCCCACATACTCAGTCTGAGGACTTCCCCACCTCAGCTATCCATCTCAAAGCTCCTTCTAAGCTTCTAGGCACCAAGTTTGGTGTGCCTAGAAGCTTAGAATCAATTATACACATGCCAGTCTTTAACTAATGATATGCCTGTCAAGAAAAACAAGGTTCTGGCCAGTTCCCTCCCATCCTCAGATATTAATGAAGATAGGGTGCTGGAGGCCATCCCTTATAAAGGAAATCACTAAAAGTTAAAATTCAAGTAATACTGAGCTTCTTTTATCAGGTTTAGTTGTTCAGCAGTGCAAATCATGAAAACATGGTAAAGACACCAATATGCTTCCTAATCACTAAAGCCTAGAAACAGCAGAATAACTTCATCTTATATCTAGTGTATTAACAGCTCCCAAGAAGTTCAACAGATGCTTTTTTTTTTTTTTTAAAGAGAGAGGGACAGAGAGAGAGACAGAGAAAGAGAGAAATAACTTTATTTAGTTTTTCACATGGCCTTAATTACTCCAACACTCAGTTGTGTACGTGGTGCTGGGGTTTGAACCTGGGTCCTCATGCTTTCCAGGCAAGCGCCGAAACCGCTGAGCCATCGCTCCAGCCCCTCTACAGATGCTTTTATTTGATCTTCACTACCATACTGGGAGATAATTCTTATTCTCATCACATAGGTGAGGAGACTGACTTACTGAAACTCAAATCAAAGTTTCCTGGCTCTTTCAACTCTTCAGACCAACTTATTTTTTAAAAACCTTTAGTAGTTTTCTTATTTCTGGGGAATCCAGTAGGATATCTTCTTTAACCTCAGGGTTGAACATTTCCTTCTACTATTTGCTGAGTTCCCACTGCTTACTAACAAATGTGCTAAGCACCATGCTGGCAGATGAGAACAAAGCAAACTAGTAATCATCTACCCCATCAAAAACAATTCTGTGGATGGAGCTGTGACTCAGCAGCTGGAGCGCTTGCCTGGCATGCTTGGGGACCCAGGTTCAAACCCCAGCACCACATACATAACTAAGGGTCAGAGAAACAAAAAAACAGATGAAAAAATAAAATCTATTCTTACTCTACCCCTCTGTTTCCAGGGCTGAGGATGGAACTCGGGGCCTTGCTCATGCTAGGTGAGCACTCAGCCACTGAGCTAAATCCCCAACCCCCAGCCCTTCTTTTTAAAAATATTTTTAGTTTTTATTTATTTTTTTAAAGAGAGAAGGACAATGAGAAAGAGAGAGACAGAGAGAATCAATTTTTATGGAGTTTTTCACATGGCTTTCATTGCTCTGACACTTAGTTGTGTACGTGGTTGCTGGGGTTTGAACCAGTGTACTTGTGCATGCCTGGCAAGCGCCGTAACCGCTAAGCCACCACTCCAGCATCTAACACCCCCTTTCTTCTTCTTCTTTTTTTTTTTTTTTTGAGGGCAGGTAGTAAAAGGAGTAGGATTTATTTAAGGAAGGAGAGCAGAGACTCCGCAAGGCCGAGGGGCACTTGGAAGCAGGACACCCGCTCTCTCTCTTTTAGATAAATAAATAAAAAGCTCTGGCTGGCTTGAGCAGTGGCTCAGTGGTTGGAGCACTTGCCTGGCATGCACAAGGACCCACATTCAAACATGTGCCCCACATACACAACTAAGTGTTGGAGAAATAAGGGCCAGACGAAAAATAAAATAAAATTGATTCTTTTTCCCTCTCCCTCTTTAAACAACAACAAATAAATAAACAGTTCTAGAGAGTGAGAGAACCAAAAACATTTGTCCACTCAAACATTTACAGGACACCTTTACATAAGGCAATATGCCAAGAGCTAAGATTTCATACATGGCCCTTGCTTGCAGGGATCAAAGGCTAGAGATAAAATGAAAGAGATTATTTGACATACAATAAACTACAAACTGATTCCTGCCATCTAGACCCATACAGGTCAATTGGTATTTGAAGGTGGTAGTGGCCCTACTGTTTGTAATTCAGAACTAGTCATCAAATAGTAATCCAGCCAGTGATCCTTTAAAGACCATGAAATTGGGCTGGGCATGGTGGTGCACACTTGTAAATTCCAGCAATTTACCAGGCTGAGGCAGGAGGCCAACTTGAGCAACTTGAGCAACTTGAGCTTGAGGCCAACTTCAGCAACTTTGCGAGACACTGTCTCAGAAAATTTTAAAAAGGGCTTGGAATGTAGCTCAATGGCAAAGCATCCCTGGATTCAAAAATCCCCAGTACTGGTACTAAAAAAAAAAGAGACTGAAATTAAGGATATTATAGGATTCAGGAGGAAGCCATAATTTCAAAAGCAGATTAACTTCTACATTTTTTTTTTTAAAGAAAAAGGGAGAGGGAAGGAGGGAAGAAGGAGGGAAGGGGGAGGGAAGGGGGGAAGGGGGAGGGAGGGAGAGAGAGAGAGAGAGAGAGAGAGAGAAAGAGAACCAACTTTTTCATGTGGCCCCCATTGCTCCTCCAACACTTCATTGTGTACGTGGTGCTGGGGTTTGAACCTACATACTTGTGCATGACAGACAAGTGCCGTAACTGCTGAGCCACTGTTCCAGCCCCTCATTTTTACATTTTGACAAACTATCTGATCTTAATAAAGGGAAGGTTCTTGGAGTGAGTGGGAACATTCATCCTGGTAATTAATGTTGAAAGTCTATCTCAAGCACATCAGTGTTTGAACCTTTAGTTTCCTTCCCAGAACTGTTCACATCACGTGAATGTAAAACCTGTAATAGTGTTATCTGTACCCAAGCTAGCTTGTCTTGGAAAACTAGTAGCTCTTTAGTCAATAGGGCAAGAAAAACCTCTACTTTATTTTTTGGCTTCAAAACAGTATGGCCTGGGCTGGAGCTCAGCAGTAAAGCACTTGCCTGGCATGTGCAAGGACCCGGGTTCAAACCCTAGCACCACATACACACCTACGTGGAGAAACAAAAACCAGATGAAAAATAAGTGATTCGCTCTCCAAAAAAAAAAAAAAAAAAAAAAAAGCCTGTGGCGCTGTGAGACAGGTACTTTTCTCAAAAGGCTAAGAACAGAGTACCCTGAGGACAGAGCTCTCGCAGAACATCTCTGTCATGCTTATATTTCCTTCCAGATCATTTGTTAAAAAGCCTTGGCCTGCAATTACTGGCCAAAAATAGACTGTTCACTGCTTTCCAACTATTTTTTGTTGTTGTTTTTTTAGAGTGAGATAGAGAATTAATTTAATTTTATTTAGTTTTTCATGCGGCTTTCATTGATCCAAGACTTCATCGTTGTACATGGTGCTTGGGTTTGAACTCACACACCTGTGCATGCCAAGCAAGCCCCGTAACTGCTGAGCCACCGCTCCAGCCCTCCAATTCACTATTTTAACTACTACCTGATTATAAAGACATCCTGTTAGCTATAAAATAGTTCATAATAACGATGCTGTGAATCTTCTAAGAGTCAATGCATAACTTAAGGATATGCTTCTCAGAGTTTGATCTGGATCTCCTTGAGGCTGGGAGAAAGCCTACCATCTATTAATAATATCTATACACAGGGGCTGGAGCGGTAGCTCAGCGGTTTCGGCACTTGCCTGGCAAGCACGAGGACCTGGGTTCAAACCCCAGCACCACGTACACAACTAAATGTTAGAGCAACTAAGGCCATGTGAAAAACTCAATAAAGTTGTTTCTCCCTTTCTGTGTCTCTCTCTCTTACTGACCCTCTCTCTTTAAAAAAATAAAAAAAATAATAATATCTATACACAAACCAATCCGAAAGATAGTCAAAGGAGTTCAGCGGTTGTTGCCTGGCATGCGCGGGGACCTGAGTTTGAACCCTAGCACCACGTATACTACAAGGTGTCAGAGCAACAAAAATCACATGAAAAACTAAACAGAACTGATTTTCTCTCTCTCACTGTCCTCTCCTTAAAAAAAAAAAAAAAAAAAAGGAAAAGCTGGTCAAGGACATTAATTTTTCTTTTCTTTTAAAAGAGAGAGGGACAGTGAGAGTGAGAGAGAAAGAGAAAGAAATCAATTTTACTTAGTTTTCATGTGGCTTTCATTGCTCCAACACTTTGTCGTATACATGGTGCTGGGGTTCCAACTCACATCCTCCCGCATGCAAGGAAAGCACCTTAACTGTGACCTCTCCAGCCCCGAACATTAATTTTTCAGAACTAAAAATTCCTAAATCTAACTTCTGCAGCATGACTCCAATGTATCCCCCCTCCATACACAAATCCAAATAGCCCATTTCTACTACTGATGAAGGAGTTTAGGTGGATTCATTTCTGGAGTCCTAAGGAGAAAACCACACACACCCCACAGCTCACTGTAATGCCTGTACCGACAAACCTCTCTGTGTCAAAGATTCAAAACCTAGAGCCAGATGATCCCAACTCACAGTCAAAGGATGTAGTTCAGTTTTAATTTAGAATGCCTCTTTCATTCACTAATGAGGCAGCAGCTCACCACTGCAAGTGGAAGATGTTGGTAGTTGTCATGGTTCTTGGCTTTCTAATTAAGACAATCTATTTCAAGTCCTATAACCAGAGTGGTTGTGTCTAACCTCACTCATCTCCCTTGCCTATTAATGCATGCGAACCTGCACAATATTAACATTTCCTTCAGATTTAGTCGCCACCAGTGGGACCTGTTGCTCCATGAAGCACTGTGTTAATTATCCACCAGCGCAAACACTTTTTCTATATGGAACTGGAAGGGAGCAGGGGGAGGGGAATAAGAGAACAAAGGGAGGAGGAGAAAGGTGGAGGGAGACCACGGAACAGAAAGGCTGCCTTTTATTTCAGAGACCTGTGTGTGTGTGTGTGTGTGTGTGTGTGTATTATAAAATGCAGGAAAAAAACGGTGTTAAGCTCTGGATACTCCCTCCTTTTTTTTTTTTTTTTTAAATATGTCAGGTTACTGATGTGTGGTTTTCAACTGTCCATCCACCTAAGTGAGACTGATCAAAAAAGGATGAAAAATATTTATGAAAGAACATACTCCATTTTTTCTCCTCGACAAAATATTTGATTTAATACAAATACTTAACAGGACCACTATGCAAACATCATGTTTGTACCCAATATACCAGGAGCCTTCCACTCAGATTCTTTTATAAAAGAGGTCAGTCACATGAACTGGTAGCGGTCCCTCCTGTCAGAATCCATCATTCTCCAGAAATCAGAGGCTCTCAAGCCATTTATGGCAGTTTCAGGTGAAATATCAGACTACGAAAGATTTGGCTGTCCCCATCATTATCTATTTCTATTTGTCCCTTGCCTTCTTTTGGTGTGGAAAGTGTTCAGCAATCAAACAATAGCACTGAGCAGTTTTGATTTTTAATTTCACAGTTCATGGGTCTCATCCATCCATCTGAGGTCCACTATCACATAAAAATTCTGCAATATTTAGCAGCATTGTGTAAGACCAACAGCAAAAAATAATATATACTCTTTCCAAGACTGGCCCTGCTGCCCTCAGCCAGCTCAGAAAATGTACTGGTAGTAGCCAAAATGGTGGGTGAATGTAATTGCTGACAGGACCTAATTACACCTCAGCCTTCTGGCAGCCTTTGTGATCTGTGCAGGGACCTACTAGCCTTTTAGAAAATAGAACTAGGCTGGTCATGGTGGTGCACACCCATAATCCCAGCTACTTGGGAGGCTCAGGCAGGAGGACTGCAAATCTGAGCGTGGACAATTTAGCAAGAATCTGTCACAAAACAAGCTAAATTTGAAGAAACGGGCTGGGGGAAGTATAGTTCAGTGGTAGCATATCCCTGGGTTCAACCCCCAGTACCAAAAGCAAAACAGAACAAACAAACAAAAAACCCCAGGCCTTTTTCATAAACTGAAAATATCTTATGTTCTAAAAAAGTTAAGAAAGGGCTGGTGCGGTGGCTCAGCGGTTACAGGGCTTGCCTAGCATGCACAAGGACCTGAGTTCAAGCCCCAGCACCATGCACACAACTAAGTGTTGGAGCAATGAAAACCAGATGAAAAACTAAATAGTTTCTCTCTGTCCCTCTTTCTTTAAAACAAACAAACAAACAAAACCCAGCTAAGTTATACTGGGTATAGTTTTTAACATTTTTTTCTACCTTTTTTTTTCTTTTCTTTTCTTTTTTTGTTTTTGATAATGGGAATTGAATTCGGGGGTTTTTAATCACTGAGAGCCACACCCCTAGCCCTTTCTATCTTTTATTTTTTGAAACAGGGTCTTGCTAAGTTGCTTAGGGTCTCACTAAGTTGCTGAGGCTCGCATGGAAGTTATGCTCCTCCTGCTTCAGCCTCCCAAGTCCCTGGAATTATAGGTGTGCACCACTGAGCCCAGCATTTTTTCCACACTTTATTTGTGCACTGTAATTGTACATAATGGTGGGATTTATTGTTACATATTTGTACATGAACATGACGTAATGATATAATTTGGCCAATATCATTCCCCAGCACTCCCCCCTACTTTCTCCCACTCCCTGGTAACTGAAACATTTTTAATTTAAATTAAAAGATGTAGTAATATAGCCAAATTTAACAATTCATGCTTTGAGGAAACATGCAAATACACGGTTCAAACCCCAGCACCCATATACACAACTAACTGTCGGCAATGAAAGCCATGTGAAAAACTCAATAAAAATTCTTAAAAAAAAAAAGGAAGAAAAAGAAACAGTAAGGATTTTCTGGACAAGGAAGAAAAAGAAACAGTAAGGATTTTCTGGACACTTGTGTAGTTCTCAGCTTTTTATTTTCAAGTATGGCCTACTTTTCAAAGGCAAAGAAGATAGCATTACTGAAGGATATTGAAGAGATGAAAGCAGAAAGTTCATGGGGTGCCTAAACCTTAATCTGTTACCCTCCTTTATCCTAGCTACTGACTCAAATACAGCTAATGCCACAAAGTATATAAAAAGTATAGGACTGCTGGTTTTTTCATGCAAAGCCTCAGTGGCAGTGTTAACAAGGAAACCAATGAAATGCCAGGCCACCACAAATGCCCCATTGAGAAACTTAGCTAGTTGCATCACTTCCACAGGCATACAATCCTTTCAAACTAGCTGACTGTGCCCCCAAATTTTATTGCCTTGTATATAGAGCTGGCTTGTGGCATCCTCTCAGCAAAGAACACCTGGAGAACAATGATAAAAGTTAGTTCAGGGAAAGGAAGGAGAGAGGGTAGAGCTATACTGGGTGTTTGCTCTGCTACCTTTTCTACAAGCTGGGATTGAATACAGGAGTGCTCTACCAACTGAGATATATCCCTAGCCCCTTTTAACATTTTAAAGACAGGGTCTTGCTAAATTGCACAGGCTGATCTTGAACTTGCAATTCTCCTGCTTCACCTTCCCCAGTAGCTGGGATGATAGGAGTGCATCAGGCTCAATAGTCTTTTTCTAATTCTCCTGGGAAATGTTCCATTGGAAGGAAGAGCCAACAATTGCAACTGTGTATTCCACATGAGTCTCAGAGCTATAGAAGACTGCTTACTATTCTACTGTCAAATTTTAGTAGACTATTAAGAAATAGGAAATAGCTGGACATATTCTTGCAAACACATTTCAGGAATCTTGGCCAGTTTAGAGTGATTGGACCTAAAATTTTATGAAGGCTTAGAAACCTAAGAACACTAAAAATGTCTTCATTTAAAAATGCATGTGCTAGTGGCTGGAGCAGTGGTTCGGCAGTTACAGCGCTTGCCTGGCATGTGCAAGGCAACCTGAGTTCAAACCCCAGCACCATGCATACAATGAAGTCTCAGAGCAACGAAAGCCACATGAGAAACTGAATAAAACTGATTCTTTTTCACTGTCCCTCTAAAAAAAAAAAAAGCATGTGCTGGAGCAGTGGCTCAGCAGTA
Organism: Aplodontia rufa; assembly: GCA_004027875.1. Classification (NCBI taxonomy): domain Eukaryota; kingdom Metazoa; phylum Chordata; class Mammalia; order Rodentia; family Aplodontiidae; genus Aplodontia; species Aplodontia rufa. Next base: position 1,150 of record PVKS010008938.1, on the reverse strand, counting down.
GAGTGCTTGCCTGGCATGTGTAAGGACCCAGATTTGAACCCTACCACCATGTACACAACTAAGTATTAAAAAAACAAAAAACAAATTAAAAAATAAATAAAATTCATTCTCTCAAACAAATGCAACCAAAAGGCTAGGGTGTAGCTTAGTGATAGAATGCTTGCCTAGCACGCACAAGGCCCTGTCCTCAAGACCCAGCAATGTAAATAAATAAATACTGAGCTAAATCCAGAAAGCAAATTTTTACTTAAGACTCAGTTGCTTTTTCCTAAAGAGGAATTTCTCCCATGCCAGGGTCTATAAAAAAATGTAAGGAGGGAGAATAATATTACTTATTTTGTAATACCATAGGACTCATTCCTTCCTTTTTTTACCCTTACCTTCTCTCATCCCCTAGTTCTACTCAAATCCCCCCAACCCACATACACACCGGACTGAAATAATCTATCTCCTGGGCATGCTGTCAAACTGTGCTGTTGTGGTTTGATGCCACAGCTAAGTGCTGACTTGGGCTTCCGAAACCTTTCAGTTGTACCCCCAGTGACCTATTTAGGAGTTAAATATACTTCTCAGAGATAGCCATTTTTCCCTTTGGCCCACTTTTCTTTAGGATGGTCCTTAAGCAAAGAATGATGATCCTAAAGTTCTGTATGTATACTCACAAATGTTAAGATTTGAGGGAAGTCCTTTAACATGAGTCATTTGCTGTAACAAACTGCAGAATTTTCTTAATATACAGCTTACTTCAACACCAACAAACCACAGCCTGCAAAGATGTCTGATATCATAGAACTAGGTGTTTCCTTTGGTATGATTATTTGCTATATTAGTTGTCTATGCCAGGCAAAACCATAACAACCACAAAAGAGGGAAAAAGCAAACAATGTTTATTAAAAAGTCAAAATTAGTGACAGAACTCTTTCTACATTTAAGATGATGCTTTTAGTCTGGGCATAGTGGTGCATGCCTTTAATCTCAGCTGCTCAAGAGGGTAAAGCAGGAGGACTGTAAGTTCAAGGTCAGTTTCTACAATTTAAGTGAGAACCTGTGTAAAAAAAAGAAAAGAAGATAAGGGCTGGGGGTGTAACTACATCCAAAAGCACCCTGGGTTCAATTTCCAGGACCAAGAAAAAAGATGATGGGGCTGGAG